>CM042017.1:79930356-80220356 GCA_023525715.1 Cichorium intybus
CTTTAGCCACGCAAATTTGCCACGCAACTACCACGCACAGTTTACCACGCATTAGCCACGCCATTTTAACACACAATAGCCACGCGAATTATCCACGCCATAGCCACGAACAATTAGCCACGCAATAATCCGGAAAATTTTAAATCGCAATATCCACACAAATTTAGCCACGCAATTTCTACACACCGTTAGCCACGCAATTTCCACAAAAAATTAGCCACGCAATTGACACACTAATTTAGCCACGCAATTGCCACACACAGTTAGCCACGCAATTACAACAAACTTTTAGCCACGCAATTTCCACACATAATTAGCCACGCAATTTCCACAAAAAATTAGCCACGCAATTTCCACACAAAGTTTAGCCACGCAATTTCCACACAAAATTAGCCACGCAATTACAACGCATTACGTTTTTTTTTTAAAATACCAGAATATTATTTTTAATTCCAATTTTTTTTGTCATTAACCACATTTGACAAAACACACACACACACACACACACATATATATATATATATATATATATATATATATATATATATATATATATATATATAAACAATATATATAAACAACGAAACTAATTAAAACACAACTAATCAAATATTACGATAAAGTTTGTTTAACATTCTAAAAAAGTCAAATAAGAAATACCACGAACCACGTCTAATTGTTTCAAAAACATTCTAAAACGTCAACTTGTTTAAAAAACATACAATTAAGAAGGACCCGGACCACGTTGACTCATTTGTCGCATCATTTCTTCCAATTTTTTTTGAAACTCATCTTGCGACTGTTTTAGTCTTTGTTCCATTTGTTGTTGTTGTTGTTGGAAATTATCGACCATTTGAGCTTGACTTTGTTGCAAATTTTCCACTTCTGCACGTAAGCTCATGATCTAAAAAATAATAACATATTATTAGTTTGATCTATAATAACAACATACAATCAATTTTAAACTACAAAAACACACTTTATATTGGCAATCCATAAGAGCAACATAGTTTTGGTCAAACATTTTGTTTTCATCCATAATAGCATTCTACTATTTGTTTTCATCCATAATAGCATTCTACTTTTTGTTTTCATCCATAATAACAACAAACCTTTAAATTACATAATAACAACAAACTTTTTCTTTTCATCCATAATAGCATTCTACTTTTTGTTTTCATCCATAATATCAACAAACCTTTAAATTACATAATAAAAACAAACTTTTTGTTTTCATCCATAATAGCATTCTACTTTTTGTTTTCATCCATAATAGCATTCTACTTTTTGTTTTCATCCATAATAGCATTCTACTTTTTGTTTTCATCCATAATAGCATTCTACTTTTTGTTTTCATCCATAATAACAACAAACTTTTTGTTTTCATCCATAATAGCATTCTACTTCACTTTATTATCTACAATAACAAGAAACTTTATTTTTCATCTTATATTAAACATAATGCATATAATGAATAAGTTTACCTCTTGTTGCGACTGCGCATCAGAGGTCGATCCAGACGCGGAAGAAAATGAACCGGTCACCGTGTAGTAGGGATCGGATTGTCCTATCCCAAATGTTTGGTCACCTCTCCGGCGACCGGTCTTCTTATATATGCATTGTTTCCACACCTCGGGATCATCATGCATCTCGCTTGGGTTATCCTTATACTTCTCAGCGAGACACTCGACATAAAAATCCTACAATTACGGAATTACCAAAACAACATTACCGATGTGCAAAAAATCAAGGCATACAATCAATAAAAGTGATGGATATAACTTACATATGCTTCCTGAAACGACTTCGAGGTGAACTCTAAATTGTCACGCTCCCCTTTATTTATATACCTGTCCTTTGTTTCGGCGATTGCATGGGTCTGTACATATACATCTAACCAAGAGGGCTTACGACCCAGCTTCACTTCCTACATAAACAACAAAGTATAATTGTAGTTAGTGTTCAAAGAAAATATATTACTAAACAATAAAGCATGATCACTTACCAATCTGTCACGGTGTTCGGCGGTTCCGATGCTGCCACCGGTATGTGATGATATAACCCCCGACTCATCAGTAGAACTGCGGTTTTTCTTTCCGGTGGCAGACTTCTTCTTCCATTTTTCTGTGTCCCAATGCTGCAAAAAGAAAGAAAAGATGTATAATAAAATAAAATGGAATAATATTAAATAATAATAATATATAAATTCGCTTACGGCACACATTTGGTGCCACACAGGTTCTGCTATATCCCGAGGACGAAACTCCCGTAAGATACCAAACGAATCGTTTATCTCTCCAACAGCTCGACCGCTGTCACGTGCCATTTGTAATGATTTTTTTCTACATTTGCGTAGCCTACATCTATAGCGATTCTTGATGACATTTTTAAAACCAACAAATATCGCTTCTTCCTCACGAGGATCCCACTGGTATAAAGTCTGTAAAGATGACAACTAAAGTTAGAATTGCAAAGTAAAAATGAATGAGCATACTACAAATTAAAATTTAATATATTACCCGAAGAAGCTCAAATACTTTACGGAGAACGACCTCGGGGACTTCCTTAACTGTCATCCAACAGTCTTCTACGCACTGTAAAAATAAATCGGTCATCTTCGTGTGGACGTCATGGCTCGCAAACCTACAATATTGAATTTGCAATATAAGTATTATCATAAAACCAATTATAATAAATTCACAAAATAAAGATACTAACGTTTGGCCATTTCGGCTAATAACAGGTAGTGATGATGGATGAGAATCTGCGACATTGGATCCATCAACGCCAGACATACCCCGGGCAGCCGAACAGGGTGGCGTAGGAATCATCATGTCATGGTCCTCCCCTCCCTCCGCATCCTCATCCGACTGATAATCCCTCATTCTTTGTCGGGGGTGTGTCATCCCAAACTCCCGTTGTCCCTGCCGTATCACCCCATGCATATCTGCCAAAGGGTCTGCTAAGCCTGTCCTTTGATTAATGGCTCCCTCACTATTAGAGCCCGCAAATCCGGACTCTATATTCCTATGCAATCGTCTAACTGAGGTATGATGGCGTGCGGCAACATGATCGGGTGATGTTGAGGGATGAAACTGTGGAGCTGCAGTACCCCTATTATCAGGTGGGGGCATACTCCTTTGTTGGGAAGACGCTGCAGTACCCCTATTATCAGGTGGGGGCATACTCCTTTGTTGGGAAGACTCAGAAGGCGTCCTCCTCTGATGGTGACTACCCTTACTCGAATTGGGGACCATACTCGCCTTTCCCTTTGAACGCTGGCTACCGCCGGACATGCTGCATTTAATACAACAAGAATGGTCAAATATATAATCTAAACATACCACATCAAAAATCACAGACAATTTAATAATCTAAAAAATGTTTAAAACACCGACATATCAAAACTAAAATTCGTCCCTATCATCTTTGTCTCCAAATTCTTCTTCAGAATAAAACAGTTCATTTTCATCATCCTCCATATCATCTTCGTCTTCAAATTCTTCTTCTTCATGTTCCTCCTCAACTGAATCCTCACTCTCTTCATCAGATACTTGCTCGTAGGCATCTGCATCTGAGGCTGGGAACATTTGGTCACTACGGGTTACTGTACATGGTGACTCAAACCGCTCATCAATCTGTAATATTGCATTTGCTTCCATCTGGGCTTCGGTGACTTCAAATACCCCTCTTGGTTTGGTCTTGACAACCGCCCACTTATTATTCGTCTCTGTTGTATTTGCAGGGTACGGTGTGTAAAAAACTTGTTCCGCCTGTGATGCCAAGCAAAAAGGGTCATTTGTTTTGAGTCGGGAGTTGTGTTTGACATCAGCCAACCCATTTGGGTTGACTACCACACCATTGCCGTTGTCAAACCAAGTACATCTGAACAATACAACAGTCGAGTGACCGATCCCATAATATTTAATCTCTAGGATCTCGTCCAATAAGTCGTAGTAGTCCGACTCTTCGGCATTATACGCCTCTCCCCTCACGCATACTCCAAAGTTATTTGTCGCGCGTCCCTCACCATGTTTCTGCGTGTGGAACCTATAGCCATTTACAAAGTATCCATTATAAGACAAGGCATCTGGTGATGGTTTCGTTGCTAAAACTTGCAAGTGTTTAGCACTTCCATCGGACGAGTGAAACATGACCTACATTGAAGAACATAGACGTATCGCGTTGGTTAATGATGTACCAATATTAATCACTACAATTGAATTGCTTTTACTTACTTTGCGATCAAACCATGTAGCAAAATACTTATCTCTGAGACCAGAAACTCGCTCATTCGGGTATAATTCGGGGGCCACTTCATCAAACTCGAGTACATAAGAGGTAAGTTCACTACAGTTCAGTAAAATGTAGGTGTGCGCCTTGTGAAGGTCTTCATGACTCAAACGTACTCGTTTCCCACCTTTTTCATATAATCTTCTTGATGATAAGGCAAACACGCTGATTGGAGGATCTCCGCTCGAAGAGATGTCATGCTGCGGTGCGAAATTCCGTGGCTCTCGATTATGTATCGTCTCAACCGTCGGATCAAAATACAATGAACAATATGTAGCGAGTTCATTCACTAGATGTTCATTGACGATTGAACCCTCAACCCTTGCCTTGTTCCTAATTCTTCTTTTTATTAAGCCAAGCTTCCTATATTTACAAAGTATTGAGATTATGTTACGAATATTGAAAGGAAATTTGAAAATGTTATAATATTATAACTTTGTGATTACCTCTCGTACTGATACATCCATCTATATTGTACCGGACCACCAACGATAGCTTCATCAGCTAAATGTATCACCAGGTGCTCCATGGAATCAAAGAAACCGGGAGGGAATATTCGTTCCAACTTGCAGATGGTTTGAACGATGGTGCTTCTCATCTTGTACAAGTCTTGCAGATGCAAAGTTTTCGAGCACAACACTCGAAAAAACATGCAAAGCTCTGTTACGGCCTCATATATCTCTTTTGGAATAAAGCCTCTAATAGCAAGTGGAAGCAGCCGCTGTAAAAATACGTGGCAGTCATGGCTTTTGAAACTATAAAAAGTACTATCCACGGTGTTCACACAGTTCCCTATATTTGATGCGTACCCGTCGGGAAACTTGACTTTTTTCAACCATTTACACACTTTTTTAACGTCATCCTTTTTCAATGTGTAATCTCCCCTATTTTTTGTAGGGTTCAGATTGTTGTGGCGCACGGGGTTTAGAATTGGCCGGTGACACAGAATCTCGATATCTTTCCTTGCCTTCATATTGTCTTTTGTTTTTGAGGTGCCCATAAGAGTGTTAAACAAGTTTTCAAACACATTCTTCTCAACATGCATCACATCAAGGTTGTGTCTGACCAACAGGTGACGCCAATATGGAAGCTCCCAAAAAATGCTCTTTTTAAACCAGTTATGTGTATCGCCAAAACCTTCTGGTTTTTTATACTTTAGACCAAAAGGAGTACCATGGTAGACAGTGCTGAAATGTTGGACAGTCTCCCATATTTCATCTCCGGTTGGGTACGGAACATCTACAACACGCTTCTCCGTCTTGTTTTTCAAAAAATTAACGGTATCACGTCGGAAAACGTGTCGTTTGGGTAGATATTTCCGATGACAGTCAAACCAACATGGTTTCTGTCCCACGTGAAGACGGAATGATCCTGATGTCTCCATACAGTATGGGCAAGCTAAAGGACCATGTGTGCTCCATCCGGATAGCATTGCATAAGCAGGGAAGTCACTGACTGTCCACAAAAGAACAGCTCTCATCTGAAAATTGTCCCTTCGATGGGCATCATAAGTTTCAATGCCATAGGCAAACAACATCTTCAATTCCTCCACTAACGGTTGTAGAAAAACATCTATATTCTGGCCGGGATTCTTCCGCCCAGGAATGATCACAGGAAGTTGAATGTACTGGTGTTTGAAAGCCAACCAAGGAGGTAGGTTGTAAACTGTGATAAACACCGGCCAACAAGAATACGGGCTCCCTTTTGAATTGTTTGGACTGAACCCATCGGTACACAACCCGAGACGGATATTGCGTGTCTCTTCTGCAAAATCAGGATAGATATCGTCAAAATGATTCCAAGCCTGACCTTCACTAGGATGTATCATCTTTTCTGGATCAGCTACATGATCTGAGTGCCAAGTCAGATGTTTGGCCGTCTTTCTTGAGTAGAACAGCCTTTGAAGTCTCGGTCCAATCGGCATGTAAGTCATCACCAAATTGGGGACCTTCGTCCCAGTCGCCTTGTATCTACTTACTTCACATACCAAACAACGATCCCTTTCAGCAAACTGTCCCCAAAATAGCATGCAATGGTTTTTACATACATGAATCCGTTGTGAAGGCAACTGTAGTGGCTTCAACATTTTCTTGGTCTCGTAGAAGTTGTTGGGAAGCTTCTCGCCAGTTGGTAGACTGTCTTTAATTATTGGAACCAGTCTATCAAATGCCGAGTCTGAAATGTTGTTTTCTGCTTTCCAATTCAACAATCTACTAGTGGTGGAGAGCGTTGAAGCTTTTTTACACCCGTCCCACAATGGCTCACTTGCTTGTTTCACCATATTATAAAATGTTTGGGCCCGTTCATTTGGGTCTTGCGGTGTTGGTTCATAATAAGGAACCTCAGGTTGGTGCATGCTTTCGATAACCATCTGTTCGTATCTAGGACGGTCTCCTACATCTTCATCAATGTCTTGAGCTGTTTCAGGGTTTGATGGGTTTGAGGATTGACCTGCTTCTCGTATCGAATGTAATTTGCCGTGTGCATACCATATAGAATAGTTATTCATGAATCCATTTCTAAACAAATGCTCTGTAATCGTTATCGAATTTTTGAAATGACGATTTTTGCACTTCCCACACGGACATCTAACTTCCAAAACCTCTATCCCATCTTTAATGCTATGTTGGACGTTTGGTGCGTTCTTCAAAGCAAAATCCAAGAAATATTTGATATAATATTGAAAGTCAGGATTGATTCGACCATTCCTAGTGAGTCTCTCGGTGTACATCCACGCTCTATTAGACGTCATTTCCAACTCTCTCTCTCTCTATATATATATATATATATATATATATATATATATATATATATACAATGTAAATAATATAACATCTCAGTTTTTAATAATTGTAAAAAAACTAAATATTTTAACAAATTAAGTTAACAATATATAGGTTTTTGTAACATAACACCATATTTTTAACAATTTATATACATTTGTAACAATTTATAACAATTTCAACCATTTTTAACAATTTATAGCATTTTCAATAAATTTTAAAAATTCATACCAATATCAACAATTTATAAGAATTTATATCGATTTCTTTCCGTATTTTATACCAATTTCAATAAACTCAAACAAGTTAAACCTAATTGTAACTAACTTCTAACACTCCATACCAAATCAACATCTTATACCTAAATAACAATCAATTCAACAAATTCAACAAATTATAACAAATTATACCTAATTACATCAATTTATATCAAATACTATAAATTTCAAACAATCAATTTTTTAAAAAATTCAACATAAAATTGAACAATATAATGAATACATCAAGCAAATCAACATCTTATACCTAAATAACAATCAATTTGAACAAATTCAACAAAATTTTGAAAGTTAGGGTTTTACCTATGGAAGAATGTGGAGCTCTCTTGAGGAAAAGGAGATGGGGGAAGTGAACAAGAAGCAACCGGCGGTGGTTACCTCCGAATTACACCGCCGATCGGCGGTGGGAGTCGGGCGGAGAAAAACTTGGCTCGAGCAAAACAGTGTGGCTGGAGTCGGGCGGAGAAAAAATTGGCTCGAGCAAAACAGGAGCAAAGGAACAAGAAGCAACCGGCGGTGGTTACCTTCGGCCGGCGATGAAGCTTCGGTGGAGGAGAATCGTCCGTCGGAGGGCAGCGACGACAGGAGAGACCGAGGGAGCCAGCGTTCGTTTTTTTTTTTTTTTTTGTTTGGAATGATTTGGTCGATTGCGGGATGGAGTAAAGACTTGGAGCTGGTCATGGTACCCGGTGGCTAAAGTGTGGCTGTTTAGCCACGCAATTTCCACGGACCGGGGTATTTTCTTTAATGCACAATGTACAATAACTTACTGCGTATGCGGAATAGTCATTAAAGCGAAAACGGTGGCTAATGCGTTGTTGTTTAGCCACGCAATAACAACGGCCAGCGATATTTTATTTATTGCAAACTTTACAACACCTTAATGCGTGAGCGGGAAAATCATTTAATTGCATTTGGTGGCTAAAGCGTGGCTAACGGCTAATATATATATATATATATATATATATATATATATATATATATATATATATATATATATATATATATATATATATATATATATATATATATATATATATATATATATATATATATATATATATATATATATATATATATATATGTATATGTATACATATACATATATATATATATATATATATATATATATATATATATATATATATATATATATATATACATATATATATATATATATATATATATATATATATATATATATATATATATATATATATATGTATATATATATATATATATATATATATATATATATATATATATATATGTATATATATATATATATATATATATATATATATATATATGTATATATATATATATATATATATATATATATATATATATATATATATATATATATATATATATATATATAAATAAAAGAAATGGAAAACAATTATTATAATATCTCATTATTATTATTATTATTATTATTATTATTATTTTAACACCTTGAAAAGAAATGGAAAACAATTATTATACACCTTGAAAAGATAACGTTTGAAATGAACAACGGGTTTGGAAGGTGTACACGCTTGTGTAAGTCGAATTTACGTATAAACGGAGAAATATAAAGATAATAAAGTATAATAAGGATGTACAAAAAATGAACCAAAAAAAATAATTTTTGGCCTTCAAAAAACAATAAATACAAATACAGTCGTGGTTATTGCGTGTCTAATTAACCACGCAGTAACCACGCACTGTCTGGTTGTGTGGTAAATGTGTGGCTAATTAGCCACGCAATATCCACGACTGCATTTGTATTTTTCGTTTTTTGAAGGGTAAACATTATTTTTTTTGTTCATTTTTTACACATCCTTATTATACTTTATTATCTTTATATTTCTCGGTTTATACGTGAATTCGAGTTACACACAAGCGTGTACACCTTCCAAACTCGTTACTCATTTCAAGTTTTTTCCTTTCAATGTGTATAAACGTATGTAGTTTTAATACACCAATACATTGATGGACACACACACTCATACTTATATAAACTCGTTCTCATATACACTCATACTTACACTCATACTCATGATTGTATGTGTATCAATGTGTTGGTGTGTTAAAATCACAGGTGAAAAGATAACGTTTGAAATGAACAATGTGTTTGGAAGGTGTACACGCTTGTGTGTAACTCGAATTCACGTATAAACCGAGAAATATAAAGATAATAAAGTATAATAAGGATGTGTAAAAAATGAACCCAAAAAAATAATGTTTACCCTTCAAAAAACGAAAAATACAAATGCAGTCGTGGATATTGCGTGGCTAATTAACCACACATTTACCACACAACCAGAGAGTGCGTGGTTACTGCGTGGTAAATTAGCCACGTAATAGCCACGACTGTATTTGTATTTTTTGTTTTTTGAAGGCCAAAAATTATTTTTTTGGGTTCATTTTTTGTACATCATTATTATACTTTATTATCTTTAAATTTCTCCGTTTATACGTAAATTCGACTTACACACAAGCGTGTACACCTTCCAAACCCGTTGTTCATTTCAAACGTTATGTTTTCAAGGTGTATAAGCACTTGTGATTTGAATACACCAACACATTGATGTGCATACATACATACTCATAGACACACACACACACACACGTAATATTCATAAAATTAACAATAATAATAAAAATATGAGACTCATAATAATAATAATAATAATAATAATAACAATAATACCAATAATTAATTATACGAAAGAGATGTATTGAACGAAAACGAAAAAATAATACGAAAATGAAAACGAAATAAATAATAATATTAATAATATTAACAATAATAATAATAATAATAATAATGAGACTAATAATAATAATAATAATAATAATAATAACATCAATAATTAATTTTTCGAAAGGGTTATATTGAAAGAAAGGGAAATACTGAACGGATGAGGCTTATAGCCGAAGTGGTAGTTGATGTTCCCCCCCACAGAGGAGACCAGGGTTCGAATCCCGGCTCCCATTTTTTTCGATTTTAAACGTTGCGTGGTAGATGCGTGGCTGTTTAGCCACGCAATTACCACGGCCTGGTGTGTATTTTCTTTAATGCACAATGTACAATACCTTAATGCGTATGCGGAAAAGTCATTAAATCGAAAACGGTGGCTAATGCGTTGTTGTTTAGCCACGCAATAACAACGGCCAGGGATATTTTATTTATTGCAAACTTTACAACACCTTAATGCGTGAGCGGGAAAATCAATTAATTGCATTTGGTGGCTAAAGCGTGGCTAACGGCTAATATATATATATATATATATATATATATATATATATATATATATATATATATATATACATATATATGTATATATATATATACATATATATATATATATATATATATATATATATATATATATATATATATATATATATATATATATATATATATATATATATATATATATATATATATATGTATCAATGTGTTGGTGTGTTAAAATCACAAGTGAAAAGATAACGTTTGAAATGAACAATGAGTTTGGAAGGTGTACACGCTTGTGTGTAACTCGAATTCACGTATAAACCGAGAAATATAAAGATAATAAAGTATAATAAGGATGTATAAAAAATGAACCCAAAAAAAAAATGTATTGAACGAAAACGAAAAAATAATAATAATAATAATAATAATAATAATAATGAGACTAATAATAATAATAATAATAATAGCAACAATATTTAACCACGCCATAGCCACCAACGTATTTAGCCACGCCATAGCCACCAACGTATTTAGACACGCAAACTTTGCGTGGCTATTTAGCCACGCAATAAACACAGTTTTCCATTTATCTATTTTAGCCACTCTTTTACCACGCATTCAGTGACTGCGTGGTTATCGCGTGGCTAAGTTTGCCACGCTATAGACACAGTTTTACATATATCTATTTTAGCCACTCTTTTACCACGCATTCAATGGCTGTGTGGCTATCGCGTGGCTAAGTTTGCCACGCAACTAAAACGAATTTATGATGCGTTGTGGTTCCGTGACAAGTGCGTGTCTAAAATTGGGGTGTAACTGATTCGTGGTAATTGCGTGGCTATTTAGCCACACAAAATTTGCGTGGCTATTTTTCGTGGCTAACCCCCCTGTTTTCTAGTAGTGAGACACACACGATGCATTCGAGTACCAATATAGCCAATATATTTGTTTTAAATGCAAGCTGGAATAATAGTAGCTAACAAACTCCATCAGAAACTTAAACCGACACATTTATAGGGTTTGCCAGAAGTGATTCAATGATATTGATCATCTCTTTCCCAGCATGATTGTAATCGTCACCATGTTTATATAATACATCACAAACGCGTGCAAGGTTGATTGGAGGCATAAGTAGAGGCCTCGGTATAGCAGTAGGCCTGAGGGACTCTTGATTTACAACTTTCCATGCATCTTCGACTTGTTTTGAGAATATTTCACGTGTTTGCTCCTCTGAGACACCATATTGCTTCATGTAGCATTCGATACTAGAAGCTACATGGTTCCTTTCTTGTTCCTCCTGTGGTATTGAAACAATAGTTCCATCATATAATTGACCTTATGTTGTTTATATATAAATGTCGATTGGTTTAATTTTAAATATGCAAGTTCAACGTACCTCGTGGGTAGCAATATCATCCATGAGCCTTAAAATCAAACATGAAGCTTTCACGAGAGGAGGGTAGGTGGACACCCATTTGAATGTATCCTCGGTCACCAGATCATTGTTGTACACATAACATTTTGCAATGATCATGCCATAAGCACATGTTACCATGGTAACCGACATGTGTTCTTCTACAGTAGGAATATAGCACTCTTTTGCCCATTTGGCTTCGATTAGGAGATTTCGAGTGTACTCTTTCACCTGGTTGACGCCAAATGAGTGAAACGATGGATCATTAATTAGATTTGTTAATTTAACAATGAGTTGAATTTAAATAGAAGGAGCATTATAATTTCATAGCAAATAACTAATATGAACATTACATACCATCTCTTTAGTATAGTAGCTGTGATATGCTTTTCCTTTCCGTTCTAGTACTTCCTCGGCTTCTTTGTGGACGTCCAAAAGTTCTTGATATATGGATTTCATGTACTCGGGAAGTGTATCGATGCAGCTTGCCGACCATCTATAGACATCAAAATGATCAATGTGTTGTTTTAAAAAACTATGGGAACTCCTGCATGTATCGTTAACTATAAGTAAAGGCTCGCATATCACATACCTTTGAACAGCTTCGGTAAAGATCTCAAGCTCTTCGTATGTGCCATAGTTATCATACGTGTCATCCAATATGATAACAAGATTGCATGTTTTCATCAGAAAGATCCTAACATCATAATATTGAGGCTCAAAATAGATTGCCAGTATCCAAAAGTAACCCTCTACCAATCTGTCCCGAACATAAGGTAGCTTGTTTTGTAAATCCAAATTCTTCCACCATCTATTTAGACACACGAAGGTGAGCCCATGAGAAGAATAAAAAGAATAGATTAACATATTCATGAAATTCTAGTAAGGCTGATTGATTAATGACCCTTGGATCTCAATATGATTTATGTAGCCATTATTATCAAGGTTTCACTCTTTTTGTGTCCATTAACATTAGAAAATTATAGAAGTGGTTAGCATACGTACTTGCTGATTTGGCTGAGCTCCTTTTGGTGCAAGGATTGAAGTAAATTGAAATCCAAGATGGAAAACTTTAGTAAGGCCTCACTATGTGAAGCTTCTTTTTGGTAGATGGGTATGTAACGCAATGCCTCAAGCCTTGGCAACCTTTTACGGAGAGGCTGTTCAAGTGCTTTTTCTATCTGAATCTTAAGAGACGCGTCCTTACACATATGATCATTAGCTATGTTTTCAAGTTGAAAAGTTGTAAATGCGAGGGCTGCATCTAAAACTTCTTCTCCTTCCACCCTCATGTATGCAGCTTCATACAAAGAAAGCATGCCTTGAACATCTTTTCTCACAGACTCCATGAAATTTCCCTTGCTGTCCATGTACTTCTTGAATATTCCTGCACATTATATATATACATGGGTATGTGATTAAGTATAGTACGTTTTCTTGCAGATGGATTGATTCCATATAGTTGTAGCTCTCTAGAAAAGTGATGTTCCTTGGGGTTCAAAGTTTTTTTATGGCTCTTTACAGAATTCTGGTCCTTGGACTTCTCTAGATTATTTGGTTTTGCAATATTCCACGGGATTTTTGTACACCAACCTTTTTGTTCATACAGAAATTTTATCAACCGAGAGAGTGAGTGAACTTGATTAATTACCACTTGAAACGTTGAAGCCTTGTTGACGTAGGAGTCTGAACCAAACGGAAGTGCTTTCGAGGTTGCAGTCATCCATCCAGTGATCGCCATATGTAACAAAAATATGCTTTAGGGTGTCCTCGATTTCCTCCTCAAAATGATATGCTACACCGAGTCGTTGTACCGCATCAATAAGTTGTATCATCTTGACATGCTGCATTTGTCCGTTTGAACCAGTGAGTACTAGTTCTTTTCTCACTTCCTCTTTGAGTTCTTTAGCTTGTTGCTCCTCCCAAGCTTGATCCTCTCTCTGCATGCAAACATGAAAGATTAACAAAAAAGAATAGAATGATAACTTTGTTAAACAGATCGTTTTTGGGATCGAGAATTCTACTAATGTACAGACCTCATTGTAAGTGAGAAAACGATCTCCCCAAATGCTACGATGGAAGTTCACTGTGCTGCGTATAACAGCTTCTTTGCTAATATTAAGATCGGCGGCTGAAGAGTGAGAACAGAGAACCGTAGAAGACATGTTGATTAAGCTGATTAAGTAACGATCAATTTAGAGCCAAAGCAAGTGAGAGCACAAAATATGAATAATAGGAAGCCTGGACTGTGATATCTATATAGGCCAGGAAAGATGGTCTACGTCATCCTTTGCACAAACAATGGCTGCTGCGCCAGCTTTCCAGTTTATTCCGATATTCAATGCAAATATTTCTTTGACTGAATGTTGACCAAATAAGAAGGTATATTTAATTTAGTTAACTTGTTTGATTGTCATAAACGGACATAAAACAATAAATTTACACATCAGATCAGCAGCCTTGGGTAATATTAAATAGCTAAAGAACTTTGGTGATTGTCTATATGTAATCATGTTTTTTCTATACACATTTTACTAGTATACTTGTTTGACCTGTTCATAATAAGGTAATATTTCCTATGATTACCTCATAATAAGGTAATATTACCTATGATTACCGGTAATATTATTTTATTATGAGTAGATCTAACAAGTATACTGGTCAAATGTGTACAAAAAAATATTGTTACCTAAACAAGTACGAAAAAAACATGGTTACATAAACATGTACGAAAAAAATCATGGTTACCCAAATTTGGAACGATGAAGGGAAACTCTTTAATTGTTTTTATGCTTTTAAATGCTTCTATATTATAATATAATTGTTTTAAGATCTTAGCACTTTTAGTTTGAAATAACAAATTAAAAGATATATAATTTCATCGGGAATTAAGGCCAACCAATTCATCGTTTCACATAACTTTAACTGATTCATTGTTCACAATATTTACCTCGAATACCCGATTGTTTATTTAAAATGACATGAATTAAGATGAATCAGTGAACAAGATGAATGTAATGTTATTTCACTATTTTTTAATCCTTTTGCCTATAATCGTTTTTATGTGTTTAAGACCATTAAAGTTTTAAACTCTTTTTCAAATAAGCCATTTTTCCAGGTTTTAAATGGTCATTAGTTGTAAACAACATATGATAAAACATCTAATTATTGATATAATTCGAAAAGGATGTAAAACCGATCAAGATGTTAATTTCTAAAAAAAAAATACATTAACTAAACATAAAAAAATTAGGCATTTTAAATGTATAATAAATAGGTAACGAACTTTGGTTTTTGTTCATGTTTAGATAACAATGTTTTTTTCGTACACATTTAACCTATATACTTGTTAGACTTGTTTATTTTTTCAGTTTTGATTTTAAAGTATTATGTCTTTCAATTTTATTTATTAATTAAAGTTTTTATACTATTTTTGGTCTGTGTTTTAAATCAAATAACTGTAATAGCATCAATTTGATATTTATTATAAACTAGGTTATTAACCCAATACACAGGTTGACAATTTAAAATACACATAGATAATATGTTTTTATGTTTGATGATTCTGAATAGCAATAGCTAAGTCATGTGAAATATTGTGAAAACTGACATATTATGTTTGATGATTCTAATTGCATTATCTGCACAATGGAGGAAATGTTGTGAAAACCGACATTCACCAACATAGGTTCTGATTAAAATATTAGAACATAATGTTTCAAAAAATAGAAATTAAAAAAACATAAATGAACCGAGACATAAAAAATGAATGTACAATGATTAAATCCGAAGAAATGAAAGAATGATGGTATAAATGGATAGGTTTTTTAAAAGTACACGCTATAAAAAATTAGCAATGACACTTTTCGTGTTTGTTAAAACAAACCCGTGAGGCCAGAAAAGATCTTGTATATATTTGTTTCACAATGGCACTTTTGAACTAATTTTTTCTTAACTTCAACACTAATCAAACACTAATCGTTTTGTACCCTCTGTACTCTTGCATTCTACTTGTAAAGGAAGCCTCTGTACATCATTTGGGTTCATTTTAGTTCAAAATTGAATTTAGAGAGCCGCAATTAGAAAAACATCATAAACAACTAATCAAATAAATAGCAACCCATTTTGAGCTTTCTCCACCCAAAGTCGAGAGACAATTTTTATAGGACCGGTTTCTGTGTTGAATACTTACTCATCCAAAGATAGAACTGATGCAGACAAGAACAAAAGATACAGATGTTTCAATGTTTATGGAAAAAAGAAGCTTTGCATCATATCGTCTTCAAAACTGTAATCTCCTTGAAATATAAAACGAAATAAATTACATATTAATTATAACGTCCCAGATTTCAGACAAAATTTTCATTTTAAGACCCAAGAATATATTATAAATGGAACACTTTAAAACCAACTAAAACCATTTGTTCCCTCATTGTATAAAGAATACATATTTAAAATCTCAAACATTTGATTAATTTATCTAGTTAGTTTATATAACAGAGGAAGTCTTGAAATCGTAGATGCGGTGCGTCAGATCCAAGCCTTTCCTTTGCTTATACAAGCATCTGAAAAATATTAAATATCAACGGGGTAAGCATAAAGCTTAGTGAGTTTCAACACATACACGACATATCAGTCACACATACTCTACCCCTATCAAGTAGGACACAACCATATGACTCGGTAAAATAAACACATAGTATAGTCTATCTGGTACATTGAGTCATGCTCCACCGCTCAACACTCCAAGCCGCGCATACTTTGTTCGTCGAGCCATGCGTATCCGCTCAGTGAGTCATGCTCCAACACTTAGCACTCCGAGCTGCGCATACTCTATTCGTCGAGCCATGCGTATCCGCTCTGTGCATCTTGACGGTATCTCTATATTGCTCAGTACGTCGAGCCATCCTATATTGCTCAGTTCGTCGAGCCACCCTATATTGCTCAGTACGTCGAGCCCGTATTATCTACATACTAGACCTAAACACGTCTAGTACTAACCACACACCATACCCCAACACATACAACTATAACAGGAAAGTATAATATTAATAAAATGCACACAACTTGGTACTATCCACAAACATCTTACAAGTACACAAACTACAGTAAAGCACATATAACGTCCATACAATGTAGTGAGAAACTCACCTGATATGTAGAAGTAGGTCGCACACACAAGCACGTGATACTCAAGAACTCTCCTTCTTCCCCGAACCCTTCGGATGTCGAGACGCTAGTCGCAACTCGAAATCTACTGATTTTCCTTCCTTCCAACGTGTCACTAACTCTTAGAAATGACTCTTAAGATCATATATGTTTAGAAGGTGTGTGAAGAATGGAGAAGTTGGGCCTCTATTTATAGGGCTGGAAAACAGTATTCACGACGTAATCGCTTACATCATCGCACTATTCACGATGTAAGAGCTTACATCATCGAGAACTATTCCCGTCGACACTATTCATGCAGGAGTTACTATTCATGTCGGAGTACTATTCACGCCGGAGTTACTATTCATGTTTTTTTTTGAAAAACGGACGTTACATTAATATCTAGAGCAAACCCCATGAATGGTCCCCATGGTTTGTGTTTCTCTACGTACTGTCCATAAAGGAATTTTTTTATTCTTAAAAAGCTCCTTATTGTAAAGTTTTGTTCCGAATTTGGTCTATTTGAATACTTTTTGGCTGTTGTTTTTTTAAATAAGAGTATTAGTATGATGCAATAATACATGGATATATGAAATTACATTGCTATTTTTTGAATTTAGCCAATATTTTTGAGCGATAAAATAATTTTTGTGAGAAAATTACACTTGCTGTGTGAATGGTGGCACCCGTTGTCATGTTAATATTTTGATGAGGAACAAATTCAAATTCCATATATTGCAAGAAAATTGCAATAGCAACAATGGGTTCCATTTATAGCAAATTGATCGCCTACCCATTTACGTGGGCCACCACAAAATAGAATGAACCTACAAGATGAATTTTGACTCTTAAGGTCAAGCAAACTAAGTTTAGGCTTCAAAATTATTAAAAGATATTGTAACACTCGAAAAAAAAAGTTTGAAAACCAAGTTTAACATAATACCAGACAATGCAATTTTCAAGAATTTGATCCCAAATACATTAAGAAGAGATAATAAATTTTAATTTGAAAAGTAATATGTTTGACTAAGTCCATAGTCAAAGAACTTACTTGTGATCGGTGTTGCTTTCATTTGGGACTGACCGATTTAATCCAAATCTTTCAGGTATGAACTTTTCCACCGGTTCCCATACTCCAATATTTACAAATTTGCCATCATTTATTGTTTCCTTCTATTTCCTCTAGTTTGTCATCATTTTCTCAAATATGTTTAAGCATCATTTGAAAAAATTTATAAAAGATTATAAAGAAACAAAAAAGAGGAAACCATTTGCAATGTATTGTGACAACCTCAATTTTAATATATATGAAGCACTACTTCATTTGAAAATTTGATATAGAGACCCGAGGATAAAAATGAAAATTTGGGATTTCAAAAAGAGAAGAAAATAATTGTAAATGTTTAGAAATTAATAATTAAAAATATATAAGGATTTTGGAAAACATCATCAAGGTGACTTTTGTAGATTTTGATGTAATAATAATATAGGAAAAAGATTCGAGTCGTTTGGAGTTATAACGAAGAAGTTATGAAGGTGTAAAGATGGCTAAAAAGTGACAAAAATGGCTAAAGGGCCATGTTTAAGGGTCTGCATCGTAAAATCTGTAGAGATTTAGAATTAAATCTCTAGGAGTAAGTTGTTAGGGTCATTCCCACCTTTCTAGGAAAGGGTATAAAGTTTGGAAAAATCCAATATCGTATGGGGAGGTTATGGTGCCGTAAAGTTTGAGAAAAATATCAAGAAAAATACCGAAAATTTTTCTAAGGAAAATGAATTAAGGGTATTTTTGAAAATTAGTCGCTTCTTTTGACCAAGTTGAAATCTGGAAAGTTCTTATCCCATTTTCTTTCATCTGGTACGTACTCCTCTCAAGAGAAATCGAGAAAAGGAAAAAAAACGACACACACAATCGATTATTGAGTAAGTGTGTGTGTTTGTGCAATCCGTGACCGAGAGAAAGAGCAAGATTGAGAGAGAGTTGTGAGCAGGGGGCAGAAGATCGAGAAGGAGCAGCGAGGAAGCTGTTGTCGGCGTTTTCAGGCGACAAACGCCACTGTAGCGGCGCAGAAAGGGGCAGCAGCGGTTGGAGGTCGTCGGGCTCGGTTGGGTGGTTCGATTGGTGACTGAAAACATCAAGGTTGGTTCGATTCTTGTGCTAAATCAATCCTAATGCCCCTGATTTTGACATGTTTGACAGATTTTGAAAGGTAATTTCCAAGCCCTAATAAATTGGTTTTCAGAAATGTAAAAATTACTTGGATTGGTTACTGCCTTTAAGAAATGTACATGACTACATGACTTTACATGGATGAATGATGAAATTGAAGTTATTACACTATATAAGCTCAAGTATCTCATGAATTTGGACAATAAGAACGTGTAAATACATGTTAGGAAGTTATTTGAGACAATGAGTTAGTCAAGTTGGAATCATAATATGACTAAAAGCATATAAAGTTGGTGATTAAGTTATTGACAGCTTTGACTTTTTTTAAGAGTCAAACTTAGAATGCCACTATGAAATTACTTGGACTATGTATGAGATATCTTGAAATTGAGCTTGGAATTATGAAATACTATATGTAATAAGCTAGAAACACCAAAGAATCAACATTGTAGAGTGACACGCGCAGAGGTCGTCGTGCGGTCAAAAATAAGAGAAAACATAACACACACACTAGTATAGCGGTAGTCAGGGTCGATCCACAGGAGCTTCGTGGTTAGACTAGATGAGAGATTACCAACTAATAGTGTCACAGCTATAGTCGGAGGATCTGGTTTCTATTTTCCTATCACTAGCAAATGAGACAATGCTCAACACTCAGGCCAAGCTAAGCTATGTCCAAATGACTTAGTCACTTTCTGAAATCAGAAGTACATATCTGAATCAGAAGCAATCAAAGACATCCAAACTAGCCAAACCAAGCAAAGCATAAACTACCACTAGTTAAAGTCCTATGGAACAGTTACTAGCCAAGGTTTAATGCTTACCAAATAACCTAATTAGCTACTGAATTCAACCAAGGAAAACAGTCCCAATAAGGTCCAAACACAATTCAACATAAACAATCAAACATAATCATCCAAAAACACCGAAATGATAACATAAAATGTAACCGAATGATTCCAATCACCAAATCCGAATTCCAAATACAGAATCAGTAACCAAAATGTTTCTAAAACAGAAACCTAAGTGCTCAAAGTCAGTGGTTGTCACTCCTAAAGACTTTAGCTACAAAACTACTTACTATGAAAATGAAATTGAAGTCAAAAACATAAAATACCAATTATGAGCTTGCTGAAATGGAATCCTGGAGTCAAGAGCTTCAAGGTCGATGTTTACACCCGGTCTCCTCTCTTGTTTTCGGCTGGAAATGAGTCTATTTATACTTGCAAATTTCCCGCAACCGCGCAGCGCAGAAATGACATCCGCGGCGCGCGTATTTATCTTTCCCCGTTTCTTCGGAATTTAAATGTGTTCCACCGCCTTAAGCCCGCGTCGCGCAGATCATAGATCCGCGGCGCGCGTACGAGTTCTCTTGATTTTCCATTCTTTCCATACTTTTTCCTTTTGTACACCTTTAGTCCCTGTTTTTACTCTTTTTCTCCAGACAAGTCCTGGCACGAAAAGTGAGAATACCCAGACATATTTGATATAATTTTATCAAGAACAGGGCTCAACAACGCCTAAAATACCTGATATCACTAGGCGTTGTCAAATACCCCACACTTATGCCTTGCTTGTCCCCAAGCAAGAGAGTTTTTAACAAATTATAATAGAGAATCAAACAATTTTTGACTGTGTTTAGTTTCAAAGTTTATTGCTCTTTGAGTTAGAATGGAATAGTTCGTGAAAACATAATTGATTTGTTCTTTGGAATTCATGGCTTTCTAGAGAACCCTTGATTACAACTTTCTGTCCACAATGAAGTGTACTTACTCGTTCAGATTCTAAAGGCCATTAAGGAATTGTCCATGACTTTCGATGTTGTCCGTGTAGCGAGCTTTCAGAAATACCATCCCAGACCAGACGATCTTAGGTGGTAAGGTGCATAAGGCCCACCCATTTTAGACCTACCGGCTCGAACAACAAAGGCCACAGATTGACTTTTCCTTCCTAAATTCCAATCTTAAAACAGCTCAATCTTCTAAACTCGTAAAACTCAACTTATTTGACTAACTAATAGCATGATCACAACTAAACAGTATTTGTTGAAAAATATTAATGCTATCACAATCACAAACCATTCATTTCAAAATTGCAATTTATTAAAAATTTTGAAAAATATTGCTAAAAATTTGAAAAATCGATCATTTCTGCAAAGATTTCAAAAAAAAAAAAAAAAAAATCTCTTTCGACCGTCCACACCCCACACCTAAAATCGTACAACGTCCCCGTTGTACAAAAATTATTTCAAAACAAGGGAGAAAGAGTTACCCCTTCTGGACGATAGACTGCTTGGTGCTCAATATCACAGGTATAATTGCGTACAATCGGATCCTTAATTTTGTATTCTGGAGTTGTAGCGCTACAGTAAACACGCCGGTGATCGAGACAAGTGGAGGGGGCACGGTGACCCCACACTTGTCTGAGACAACTCCTTCTCAAATTGGTATATCATGCATCACTCAACAAACACATTAAAAACACACATACAAAAATATAAACACAAAATATACAGAAAGAAGTGTATGTGTTGCGGATGACCGCGGCGCGTAATTGAAGGATGCGCGTCGCGGTAATTTCGTGAGATTATCCAAATTTCAAATCTCACAAGAAACAATTCAACACACAAAAACCATTGTCTTATTATTAAAATCTAATGCCTGCAGGAGGCTTATTATCCTAGCCGACTTCTAAAACAAATCTTTAAGCTAATTCTAATAAACTAAAAATCAAAAGAATGTACTAAAAAGAATTCAAAAATAATTACATCTATCCTTTTCAATTATGCGCAGTGTCAGCATAATCATCTTCATCTTCTTCAGGGTCCTCCTCCTCTTCTTCTCTGATAGTCGGCTGGGGTCTTGGCGGAACACACTTATGCTTTGCCATGAGGGCGATCATACAGTCCGCTAACCACAAGAGCTGCGTCTGTGTATTCTCTGTTCGTCTATTGACCTCCTGTGCTACAATCAACTGCATCTGATGCTCCCTCGTATGGACCTGCAAAGCCTTTTTAACATCTTTTACTTCATCGGCCAAGTACCGCGACTCCATGGTGGCCGGAGAAAGTCCTCGGGGTGGATGAATAGTCACCCGTGGTCGCTTCTTGGAAGTGGATGGCTCGGTCTTCAACACCGGAAATGGGGATCGCTCAGTTGCGGTGACCCCGTCGTCGACATAAATCACATCTCGGGAAATGGTAATCGGCGGACTGAAGGGAACTGGCTGAACAACTGTCATCCCACGGGTAGTGTACTCAGATAGCAACCCATAGGATCGGGCTAGATTCATCACATAATGTCCCCCGCCTAAAGCAATTTGTTTCAGTGGCTCGTCTGTGATCTGTTTGAAATAATCGGCCACGAGGTATGGCATGTTGCATGTCTGAAGCATCCGTGTCAGACACCACATGAGATGTAGCTCACGTGGTAACACCCGATCCTCGTCCGCACGAGGCCAAATCATGGATGATATCAACCGATGTAGCATGCGATGCGAGGGTAGATGCATCAGTCCCTCGCGCACGGTATTCTCATGATACCGCGTGGATGATATGGTGCTCCAGTAGTCAGCAGGAGAGAATGAGTCATCGGCCTCATAGTTAGCCCGTCGATGGAAGGTGTCAAACCCTGGTGCCTCTGATTCTTCCTCAGTGTACAATCCGATGCGATAGCCAAATTCCCGTAAGCTGCAGCTTCGGTTGTGATTACCCAACCGGAACTGCACCATCTCTTCCATATCCATACCTAGCGGCTGACGATCAAACTGGTAACTTGCAAGAAATTGCAAGAATACCTCCCGGTAAATGGGCCCTTCCATGTGAACGATGTTGTCAATGGCCCGACAAGTGTAGGTAAGCTCGCCTTTGTCGTAACCCACTTGAACCAGCCAATATTGCAGATGTTCCAGAATTCCTGATTCCTCGGTCAACTGCCAGTTGACTGGCCGGGCGGGGAAGATTCGTTTTTGTTGTTGAATGGATCTACGATTGTAGAAGCTGTAAGCGCGTGTTCTGCCTACTTCCGTGGCCAAAGAATTCCAGTCGATAGTTTCAGTACTGCCTGAGGAAGACATCGTGTCTGCGAAATCACAAAAATTGAAAAATTACTGCACTGTTTGGTCGTTCGACGCGGCGCGCATGTGACAACCCGCGACGCGCTAGATGAATATTCGTACGCCGCGTCGTGGACTGCATATGGCGCGGCGCGGCGAACGATTTCAGTCAATAAAATTCGCTCAATCTGTCAATCGAAGTCCAATTTTTCTAATATGTTACTTGGGTTTCGCGTAATACAACACTATAATCTAAATCCAGCAATTAATTTAATCGATTAAACACAACATTGTGAATTACAGTAGCATTTAGCAATTTTTCAAGACTTCCAAGACTAAGATAGAGAAAATTGATACTTACTTGGATTTTTGTGAATGAAGGATGAATGCAGTCGTTGGATTGATTGGAGAGTTGAAGCACGGTGAGAAGAATCAAAATTTTTCCGCAAATTATTTATATGCAATGTGGGAATTTGAATGACTATCAAAAAGCTCTGTTTAAGTGATTATCCTTAATTTCAAATTAAGATAAGACCGCGGCGCGGGAAGCTTCTATCCGGGTTGCGTATAAAAATCTGATTTTAATTATAATCGCGAAAACTCGATACGCGCGGCGCGGTTTCTAAGATCCCGCGTCGCGGTATTGTAAATTTACCAAAATGACCCCACACTTGCCTTTTTCTCACCGTGATCAAAAATTGGATGTAATGCATTGAATACTAAGAATAATATGAAATTATACAATGATGATCGGGTTGCCTCCCGTCAAGCGCTAAGTTTAACGTCTTCAGCCGGACGTGCACTTACCTGATTATGTTGCGTATGTTGGAATCTCTGCTATGAATTCGACTGTCTCTACCTCTAGTTTCTGAAACGTACCTGTGGTGATGTATGGTTTGAGTCTATGGCCGTTGAATTTAAATGGTTGCCCACCTTTCAAGTCCTGGATTTCGACTGCACCATAATCTGTAATATTGATTACTTCATATGGACCGTTCCATTTGCTTCTCAGTTTCCTAGGGAACATCTTCAATCTTGAATTATACAGCCATACTTTTTGTCCAACTTCAAAGACCTTCAGTCGTAGCTTTGCATCATGATATCGCTTCATCTTTGATTTGTAGGTGGCTGCGTTTTCATATGCTTCATCTCGTAGTTCTTCTAATTCAGACAACTGAAGTTTCCTTTCTTTCCCAGCATCAGTATAGTCCATGTTAACCTTCTTGATGGCCCAAAGAGCATGGTTGGCGATCTCTACCGGTAAGTGACATCCTTTTCCATAAACCAACCGATATGGAGTAGTCCCGATCGGTGTTTTGTACGCAGTTCGATACGCCCATAATGCATCATCTAACCTTAGTGACCAGTCCTTCCTATCAGTCTTGACAGTCTTCTGAAGGATCTCTTTGATTTGCCTATTGGATACCTCCACCTGGCCGCTGGTCTGTGGATGATAAGGTGTTGCAATGCGATGATTTACCCCATAGTGTTTCAGTAGCCTTCCAAATTTGAAATTCTTGAAATGGGATCCTCCGTCGCTAATGATTACTCTTGGGACTCCATGCCTGGTGAAGATATTTTTCTTTACAAATTTGCAAACCACATGATGATCATTTGTACGAGTTGCTTCAGCCTCAATCCACTTTGAGACATAGTCTACTGCCACTAAAATGTAAACATATCCATGTGATGTGGGGAATGGACCCATAAAATCGATTCCCCAGACATCAAAAATGTCTACTACCAAAATCGGATTCAAGGGCATTTGATCCCTTTTCGATATATTCCCTAATTGCTGGCAATTGATGCACTCCTTGGCAGTCCTATGTGCATCTCGAAAGATAGTCGGCCAATATAATCCAGATTCAAGAACTTTATACCCAGTTTTCCTTCCACTAAAATGTCCTCCACATGCTGAAGCATGACAAAGATCCAACACTTCACCAATTTCATTGTCCGGCACACATCGACGAATTATCTGGTCCTCACCTACCTTAAAAAGGTCTGGATCATCCCAAATAAATCTCTTTGCATATGTGCGAAATTGTTTCTGCCTTTGTTTCGTCCAATGTTTTGGTATTGCTCCTGTGGCCAGAAAATTTACATAGTTTGCATACCATGGTGCTCCATTAACTTCTAACAACTGCTCGTCAGGAAATGAGTCTTGAATTCCTGCTTCCAATCCTTCAGCTGGTAATCTAGAAAGATGATCAGCTACCACATTTTCAGCTCCCTTTTTGTCTTTGATGTCCACGTCGAATTCTTGCAGCAGGAGTATCCACCTAATTAAGCGAGGCTTAGACTCCTTCTTTGTAAGCAGGTGTCGAACAGCACTGTGGTCAATGTAGACCACTACCTTAGATCCCCAGATATAAGATCGAAATTTATCTAGAGCAAATACTACAGCAAGCAATTCTTTTTTAGTAGTCGTGTAATTCAATTGCGCTTCAGAAAAAGTTTTACTAGCATAACAGATAACAACAGGTTTCCTGTCGACTTTTTGCCCTAGTACTGCACCAGCAGCATAATCGCTAGCATCACACATTATCTCAAAAGGTTGCGTCCAGTCGGGCGGCTTCAGAATGGGAGCCTCAACCAGTTTATTTTTTAGAATGTTGAATGCTTTTACACATTCTTCGTCAAAAATAAATGGTGCGTCCTTCAAAATAAGACCACAGAGGGGCTTAGAGATAGCACTAAAATCTTTAATGAATCTACGATAAAACCCTGCATGCCCCAAGAATGATCTAACCCCTTTTACTGATGTTGGAGGCGGCAATGTGGATAAAACTTTAACTTTAGCGCGATCGACTTCGAATCCTCTTTCAGAGACCACATGTCCTAAGACTATTCCTTCTCGTACCATAAAATGGCTTTTCTCCCAGGAAAGAACCAGGTTTGTTTCCACACATCTTTTCAGCACCTTTTCCAATTGATCTAAGCAAGTTTCAAATGTAGGTCCAAAAATTGAGAAATCATCCATGAAGATTTCTAGAGCTTCACCAATCATGTCAGAAAAGATTGCCATCATACATCGTTGAAATGTTGCAGGCGCATTACACAATCCAAATGGCATTCTGCGAAAGGCGAAAGTACCATAAGGACAAGTGAATGTTGTCTTTGCCTGATCTTCTGGATGAATGGCGATTTGATTATACCCAGAATATCCATCCAAAAAACAGTAGTACTTTTGTCCTGGTAACTTCTCCACGATTTGTCAATACAGACTCGCCATCCGGTTACAGGTCTCGTGGATACCTTGTCACCATCCTTTGTGTCTACTACAGTGATCCCTGACTTTTTCGGCACAGTTTGTGTTGGGCTAACCCATTCACTGTCAGAAATAGGGTAAATGATTCCTGCGTCCAACCATTTAAGAACCTCCTTTTTGACAACTTCCTTTAAATTGGGATTCAACCTTCTTTGCGTATCCCGGGCAGGTTTAGCTCCTTCTTCTGTGATAATGCGATGCATGCACGTAGTTGGACTAATTCCTTTTAAGTCCGCGATTGTCCAGCCGATAGCCTCCTTATGTTTGGACAATACTTTGAGCAATCCTATCTTTTGTTCCTCTGTCAGATTAGCTGCCACGATTACTGGTAAAGTATCTTTCTCCCCTAGAAAGGCATACTTTAAATGTTCTGGTAAGGGTTTAAGATCCAACTTTGGTGGTTCTTGTAAAGAGGGTTTTAATGTTTTTGGAATCTCTGCTGGTAACTTCTCTATATGCGCACATTCTTTAGACATGAATCCTTTTTCTTCTTCTCCTTTTTGTATCTCTTTTCCTCCAACAATTGCTTCTTCCTGAGTTTCTATTTCTTCTTCTTTAAGTACCTCTGGAGTGTTATGCTGCACAAGCTCGTCTATAATGTTTACTTGATAGCATTCCTCTTCTTCCATGTTACTTCCTTTGGGATCAGCATTGAAAATGTTGATCTTGGCCTGTCGGTGTCCAAAAGATATTCCCATTTCTCCAGTATGACAAGCAATATTTGCGTTAGCCGTGGCCAAAAATGGCCGACCCAGAATAATTGTAGGTTGCTCTCCATTCGTTGCTTGACGGGTGTCCAAAACAAGAAAATCTGCTGGGTAGTAAAATTCTCCTACCCTGATGATAACATCAATTAACATGCCCCTAGGAACCTTGGTGGACTTGTCAGCCAACTGCAGAATCACATCAGTAGATCTCATGGTGCCAAACTCATGCTTGTCAAATAACTGCCCAGGCAATATATTCACACTTGCACCTAAATCTAAAAGAGCCCTTTTGATATGCACATTGCCTAAATCTACTGAAATAAGAGGAACTCATGGATCTTTCATCTTTGGGGGAAGCGCATCCATAAGGATAGAGCTTACATTCTCGGGTAAGCTAATCATTTTAGGCAAGTGGGACAGAATATGCTTCTTGTGTATACACATGTCCTTGAGAAACTTAGCGTATGCAGGGACTTCTTTGATGAGTTTGACTAAAGGAATATTAACCTTAATTTGGCTAAACAATTCCCACATGTCTTCAGCTTGAGGTCCTTTTTTCCATATGGTCCTTTCTCCGGCTTTTCCAAGGCCGTTGGAAAAGGAACTGTTCCACTTGATTCTCCTTTTTCCCAGGTACTTGTCTGTTTCTTCTGCTGCACTTGTTCCTCCTTATCCTTTTTTTTCTTTTTCTCTAACTCTTCTTTTTCATCAAAAACTATTTCTACATCACTATCATCATCTACAACCGGAGGTGTAACCTTGTTGTCTACTTTCTTCCCACTCCCAAGTGTGATGACTTCATTAACTTGCATTCTTGGTGACTTCTCTTGCTCCCTCACTTGTGTTTCTTTCATTTTGACAAGTGATTCTCCTAATTTAAAAATTGCTTCTGAATTAGACTTTTCTACTTCCTGGAGTTGTACTAACAATCCAAAAATTTCTTGCAACCCAATGTTCGTCTTTCCTGATGAAGATGGAGATTGCACCTGTTGCTGCCTTATAGGTGGTTGTCTCGATTCACGTTGCTGATTACTTCGAAAAGGCCTAGGTGCGTTGTGAAATCGACCATATCCATGCATTTGACTTATTTCCTCATGAGTCATTGAGCACTCATTATGATTGTGTCCTATTTTTCCACATGTATTGCAGATACTCTGCCTATGCAACACATATGCTCCTTTTTCTTGCTGAAACCTCTCGAGCATCTGATTGAACCTTTTTGTAACAGCAGTGAGTTCTTTCTGAATTTCAGCTTTCCATTTGTTCTCTGCTTCGACATTTGCTACATATACAGTCTTATCCTTCATTGACCCACTGACTTTTGATCCTAAACTCAGCTGCTCCAAGAATCTCCAGGCATCATCTGGCTCTTGCCACATAAATGTCCCACTTGATGAGGCATTTATCATGACCTGGTGTGTCTCATTAACTCCTTCGAAAAATAATTTGACTAGCTGCCACTTAGGAACTTCATGATGTGGACAGGATCGCAACAGCTCTTTTAATCTGTCAAACGCTTCATGAAAAGCCTCTCCAGGCTTTTGCTGAAAATCTTGTATCGCTCGTCTAATCTCCGTGGTTTTACTGACTGGATAGAATTCTTGCAGAAACTTCGCCTTGAGTTGTTCCCAACTAGTAATACTATTTGATGATAAGGATGTAAACCAATACTTAGCTTTATCCTTAAGGGTGAACGGAAACAATCTAAGCCTAAAAATATCTCTATCAGTATTCCTAGGAGTGTTGGCGTTGGCAATTGCTAAGAATTTATATAAATGATTATAAGGGTCGTGAGTCTTGTATCCCCTAAACTGAGTCAATATTCCTAATAACTGAGGTTTTATCTCTACTTGCGAATCTATGTTGTCAGGAATATAGATCGGCGATGAATCATCATATTCCCTTGGTTGGAAATGTGATGCAACCGATTGCCGTCTCGGTTGTGCAAAATGTAAAGGTTGAGCGGGGTTACCGTAAAGATGATCATTGTACTCCCGCTGACCTGGTGGTGGATATTGTGGCGTTCTTCTCAGAGGTCCCCGACCTCGGTTCCATTGTGGTTCTGGTGCCGGTGGCACCCATCCTTCATCTTCCTCGTCATACACTTCCTCCGTCTCTGGGTGATGGTATCGCGGCTGAGGCGGTGGTTGAAAGTGTATAGGTTGTGTTGTTTGGTATGTGGGTTGAGGTTTAAAGAGGGCTGGTTGTGGTTGGGATGTTGGTGTATGCTGTCTAGGAGCTGGGGTGCCATCTCGGGTCGGCTCTCCCCAAGTCATAGCAGAAGTAAAGGGATTGGTGGATTGTGGTTGAGAAGCGGGTGAAAATGGTGGGATAGATGGTGGAGTGCATGATGGTATGGGTGCAGGGGCTGAAACTGCACCACCAGAAGCACTCGTGCTCCCAAATTGAAACTCTGATAATAGGTGGGATAGATGGTGGAGTGCATGATGGTATGGTGATTAAGTTATTGACAGCTTTGACTTTTTTTAAGAGTCAAACTTAGAATGCCACTATGAAATTACTTGGACTATGTATGAGATATCTTGAAATTGAGCTTGGAATTATGAAATACTATATGTAATAAGCTAGAAACACCAAAGAATCAACATTGTAGAGTGACACGCACAGAGGTCGTCGTGCGGTCAAAAATAAGAGAAAACCTAACACACACACTAGTATAGCGGTAGTCAGGGTCGATCCACAGGAGCTTCGTGGTTAGACTAGATGAGAGATTACCAACTAATAGTGTCACAGCTATAGTCAGAGGATCTGGTTTCTATTTTCCTATCACTAGCAAATGAGACAATGCTCAACACTCAGGCCAAGCTAAGCTATGTCCAAATGACTTAGTCACTTTCTGAAATCAGAAGTACATCTCTGAATCAGAAGCAATCAAAGACATCCAAACTAGCCAAACCAAGCAAAGCATAAACTACCACTAGTTAAAGTCCTATGGAACAGTTACTAGCCAAGGTTTAATGCTTACCAAATAACCTAATTAGCTACTGAATTCAACCAAGGAAAACAGTCCCAATAAGGTCCAAACACAATTCAACATAAAGAATCAAACATAATCATCCAAAAACACTGAAATGTTAACATAAAATGTAACCGAATGATTCCAATCACCAAATCCGAATTCCAAATACAGAATCAGTAACCAAAATGTTTCTAAAACAGAAACCTAAGTGCTCAAAGTCAGTGGTTGTCACTCCCAAAGACTTTAGCTACAAAACTACTTACTATTAAAATGAAATTGAAGTCAAAAACATAAAATACCAATTATGAGCTTGCTGAAATGGAATCCTGGAGTCAAGAGCTTCAAGGTCGATGTTTACACCCGGTCTCCTCTCTTGTTTTCGGCTGGAAATGAGTCTATTTATACTTGCAAATTTCCCGCAACCGCGCCGCGCAGAAATGACATCCGCGGCGCGCGTACTTATCTTTCCCCGTTTCTTCGGAATTTCAATGTGTTCCACCGCCTTAAGCCCGCGTCGCGCAGATCATAGATCCGCGGCGCGCGTACGAGTTCTCTTGATTTTCCATTCTCTCCATACTTTTTCCTTTTGTACACCTTTAGTCCCTGTTTTTACTCTTTTTCTCCAGACAAGTCCTGGCACGAAAAGTGAGAATACCCAGACATATTTGATATAATTTTATCAAGAACAGGGCTCAACAACGCCTAAAATACCTGATATCACTAGGCGTTGTCATAGAGTTGGTTTGATAGGTAGCAATCAAGTGGCAAAAAGAGGGACAAAATTGACTTGTTAAAGTCTAAAATGGGACAAGAATTTAGGAATTTATACTTGTAATCAAGATGCTAGTAAAATATGATTCATGAAACATGCTTACATCACAAGATGATAACATTGAATTGGGGATACGAGTATTTGGTTAAACATCATAGAAAACATCATTTAGTCGTAAAAAGACTATAATTGCAATATTTTAGTTAAATTTGCCGTTTTAGGTTTAATAAAGAAAAGTTTACGAAATAACCCCAAGACTTGAAAAAAATGATTCATTGTCATGTTATTATACTATACTAAAAGCAAGTTGAAGGTTTGGGTCAAGAAAAGTTGTGTTTTGGTTAAGTTTAAAAATGACATAATCGGAAACGGTTGAACTGAAAAGTTACCGTTTTAGCAAATACGAACCCGTATGAGAATGGAATGAATTTATATTAACATTTAGGTATTGTTGGGTGATTTTAGAAACAAAATATGTAAAAAGTGTGGTGTTTAAAAATAACTTTTATTTTTATAATCTTTAGCGGCAAAAATTGCAAAAATAGAATAAAATAGCGAAACGAGTGATGTTTTGACATCTAAGCATTTATATTAATTTATAAATATGCTGAGATCAGAAATTACTAAAATTACACGCTAAAACCAAAGAAAACACAATTAGGCGAAGTAGGATGCCTAAACGGTAAAACAGTTAAAAAAGTGTAAAAAGGAAAAATGGCTTAAAAGGATCTATGAAGCTTTATACATCTTTTAAACACTATTGGTATCTTATTGTGATATATAACGTTGAGTTAAACACAAGTGTACATGCTTTTTGGGTTAAATTGTCAAAATGAGACAAAAAGGGTAAAATTGACAAAATTGGGTATTAAGTTATTGTAAAGCAGGTTTAGTCATTGGAATGGAAGTAAATATTTAATTAGAATATATTCAAGAATAATTAGATATGTGTTATGTGTTTAGTTGTGTAATTGGTTCTAATATCTTAATAAATTACTAGAGGTTGAAAGATGTTGGAAGCAATTGGAGTCAAAGAGCTAGTGGATCTTTATAGCTAGACATACCTAGCTACTGAGATGAGTACATGAGGACTTTACTGGGTACATAGCAACAAGTTTTGTTTTTATACTAATTGTTTTATGATTAATTGTTTGATAAATGATTTTCAAAAGTTATGTTAGATGTTTTATGAATAATGGTTTTCCAAGTGGTTTTTAAAGCTTGAATTACCAAGTATTGATTTATGTTGACCGATTGAAATGGTTTGCAAACGATTCTAAAGTTTAAAGTTTTAAAAGTTGTTTTATGCAAAGGTTGGAATGATTTCTATATGATTGAATAATTTTTATGATCGAGACCAACATGTAATGAAATGATAAATGAAATATGAACTAAATGTAAGAAATGTGAAAGACGTCCGGACAAGGATCTCACCGTGATGAGGGGAGGTCAAAAGAAACTACTGGGATGGTACCTCCCGTCACGAAGTAGTTGTCTCAGCATGCCCTCATGGATAGATTTGTTCTATTCCATGAAGGGAAGAAAACTAGCATGCGCTCACGGATAGATTGGTTCTATTCCGGGGAGGGAAGATACGGGGAAACCCGTATGAAACCAAATAATGATAAATGAACCATGAATTACAGTTGGTCTATGTTTTGATAAGAAAGGGTTCAATTTATGTTTTCTCATGTTAAATTGAAAAACCTAATGTTTCTATGATGAAGTAATGACTTATGCTTTATTGTTATAGCATTGAACTTTTGTTTTGATGATAAGTAATTATATTATGCTTTTGATGATCAAACAATTATTCTAAGATTTTATGATGAAGTATTGATCTATAATTTGATGTTTTGAGAATAAAGTGGATTTTGCAGGTTATGAAAAGAAATGAAAGTTTTCTTGGTTTTATTATAGTTAACGATATTCAAATTGATTTAAACTTGTTGGGTCTAAAACCCATGTATCTCACGAGACTTTTGTCTTACGTTTGTTTGTTTTAAAATGCTATGTACTCAGGAACAACAATATGTCTAGCATTGGATTAAAGTAGTGAAGAACTTAGAAGCTTTTATGTGGATGGTAGATAGAAAAGATGATCAAGAAGATAGAGTTAATCCAAGTGTGGTATAGGTTATTATGTAATTGAGAGACATTATGTTTATGGTTTAGAAATACCCTTGTAGTTATACTATAAAGTTTGGTTATGTCCCGTATTTGTTTTCGGGCTATTTTTCTATTGTGTCAAGTCAGTATGGATTTATTAGTATGGTCCAAAGGTCATGCCGAATTTTCGATAGAAATGTTGGTTTAATACGGGACATAGATTTAGATGTTTAAGGCTTTACTATGGTTTTTTATATGAGTTTGTAACCCCAAATGTTGTCTGAATACTTTTAAACGTATTTGTTTTTATTGGGACCAAATGTTTCAAATGATGTCTTAAATACTCAAAGAAAAGTTTTTTGAAAGAATGAAATTTTTACTTCATGTTTTTATAAATTATTACACCAAATAAGGTGTATGAAAGATGGGGTGTTACATGTATAATATTATAATCATAAATGGGATGAATGATGGATATTATATGCCGATATCATAATATCTTGACCATTGTTGACTTTGTAATTTTATAGAAGCTCATCCATGTCTATAGCTCTTCTTATCAAGACTTAACCAAGACAGTGCCACAATCTTTTTTCAAAGGTAAATTTTATTATCTAGGCTTATATTTTATCGCCATAAAAACATAGCTAAAAATGAAATAGGCTAAATGCTTCAAAAGTCACCAAAAGCATATTAAAAGGTTTTCTACTTCCAATTTCTATTCATGAAAATTAGATTATTCGTGTTATAGTATATACAGTTTCGTAATCATAGGTAATAAGTTTATAGATTCTTTTTCTAAATTATGTTTTACTTACCGAGGGATGAGGGTAGAGACGTATAGACTCATTTATGCATCTTGTTAAAAACTTAAGATTCTTTATGCCAACCCTTTGGTCAAACTGCACTTAGCGTCACTATCTCACATGGATAGCATTGCAAGTGAGAAAGCTATAACGGGTCTTTATCTGAGATAGCATCGCTACCTTCATAGATAGCGGAGGGCGCTATCTCCGATGTTTAGCCAACTTTTTGCAAAGCTCTTAATACATTAAGTCAGGGTCTATAACCTTCCAGAACTCTCTTAATCAGTCCCTGATACCATAAAAATGCAAACTTTACGACCATGTCTGACCATGCATGCCCATGGTCAATATCTAGATCCCAAAGAGTGAAAACCAAGCTTGTTCCAACCAAGCAAGACCTTGAAAGGGCTAAGTCTGGGATTTTCTAGGATCCAAGAGCTCTATGACAGAAAAGATCATCCTCCAACCACCAAATCCCCCCAATCAACAAGATGTAACCATCATTGCCCCAAAAGAGAAAAAACCTCCATATTCTTATTTAATGAAAGGAACTCTAAGAAACAGAGGATTGTCGACATTTACAAAGGTCGTTGATTCTTCCTTACAAGAGTCTCGTTCAGCACCCACTCTCCCTCTTCCAAGATCTTCAAACGTCACCAAAAGAACATTAATCATCAAGATAAGCCAAGGGGAGTGTTTAGGGTTTTACAAAGCTTTGGGGGTGGCCAAGGACGTTCCCCTTATGGCTTTACGCTTTTATAGGTCCAAATCCCGGAATTAGGGAATTTTTTCATTTTACAGCGAATAGAGTTGCTATCTTATCAGATAGCATCATTATCCCCCTAGTGCACATGGATGTCCATCGCCACAGATAGCGTCACTAACCCTTATGTTAGCGTCGATACCTCCCTTTTACACCTAAAACCTATATTTTTAACAAATAAATAAAATTACCTGAAACCGGTCTTACAACCCCCTACTTGACGACATTTCGTCCCTAGAATCCTTTCCCACGAACAGCTCTGGGTGCTGCCTCCTCATTTCCTCTTCCAGCTCCCACATCCATTCCGACCCCTTCTGGTTCTACCACTGGACCATCACCATCCCTATCACCTTGCTACGTAGGACCTTGGTCTTCCTTTCTAGAACTGGGATAGGCCGCTCCACGTAATTCGGTCGTTCATCAACTTGAATATCCTCCAAGGGTACAACTACAGACTCATCCGCTTTACATTTCCTCAACTGAGAGATGTGGAAAGTGTTGTTGATTTGACTAAGCTGCGCAGGTAGTTCCAAAGGATAGGTCACTTTCCATACACGAGCTATGACCCGATAAGGTTCAATGTATCGGGGACCCAACTTGCCTCGCTTCTGAAATCTAATGACTACCATCCATGGTGACACCTTAACAAGTACGAAATCCCCAACTTGGAACTCAAAATTGGATCGGTTTTGACCCATACATGTATTTTTTCGAATCTATGCTTACGCAGTCTCTCACGAACCTGTTGAATAAGCTTCATCGTCTTGAGCACGACTTCGATGCTCCCCATGACTCACTGGCCAACCTCACCCCAACAGATTGGAGTCTGACATTTCCCCCCATACAACACCTCGAAAGGAGGCATCCTAATTGTAAAGCCCTGAACCAGGTACTAAAATTTATTTATTATTTATAAATCAACTTAATGTGAAATTGGGTAAAAAGGGGATTAGCGCTGCTAATCCTGAAAGGTGCTGGATTGGTCGCGATGACAGCCTAAAAGTTCATGGGCATGCACGTTCTCATATTAGCGATGCTAATTTGCATATTAGTGCCGCTAATGGTCGCTAAACAGCTTATTGAGCCTTAGATCGTGTTTTGGGCCATATAAAACTCATTTGATCCATTGTGGGTCGTCATTTCTCACCTGAAACCCCTGAGAAAACCCTAGAATACTCTCTCTAACATCCATTGGTGTTTTTGGTCTCATTCTTGAAGTTTTGAAGGATTTTGGAAGAGAGAAAGGAGGCTAAATTCTTGATTTAAACCTTCAAATTCCTCATTCAATTGCTCCAGAACCTCCAGGTCTTTCACTTGCTTCAAAACCACGTTTTTGTGCTGTTTGAAACACACCAAAATGTCCCTGAATGCGAATTGGAAAACATAATTCGGTCTAAATGTAGTGTCATTATCTCTGGATAGCATCGCTAACTGCTAACGCCACTATCTTTTCCCTACGCGATGCCATGTCTCGCCGTTATTCAAAATAGAAATGTACTTCACTTAGCGGCGGTATCCTTACCCGATAGCATCGCTAACTCATATTTGACAGTTTTCCTGTCCAGTTTTCTAATTAAAACATCAACACACATACACCTAACACCATACATGATCTAACAAGATTTAACTAAGTTTTCAATCTTATAATCACAACATCCACCTCCAATCATCACATATTTATATTAATTACCAAAATACCCCTTAAAGGTAATTAGTCATCCTAACTAATCCTAACCACTTTAGAATATAAATATAGAATATGTTATGATAGCGAATATTGTTCAAATATTCGTTATCATACCCTGGTGGCAATGACATCGGACACTCAAACATATTCAATCTTCGTTTTCTCGTACGAAAGGTGATGTCCATATCACCCGTTTTGCAATCCATCACAGCCCCTACTGTAGCCAAAAAACGGACGTCCCAAAATCAATGCCGGTTCGTCTTCCTGACTTTCGTGTTCCATGATTAAGAAATCCACTGGGTAGAAAAAGTCACCTACTTTGACAATCACATTTGTCAACTTGCCTCGTGAAACCTTTGTGGATTGGTCTGCCAATTGTAGAACTGTTTTTGCTGGCTCCAATTCTTCATTCTTGTACTTATCATATAAATAGCGAGGTAAAATATTCATGCTGGCCGCCAAGTCTAACAATTTGTTCTGAATAATCACATCACCTACAGTGACAGTAATCAATGCAGAACCGGGATCTTTTTCCTTTTTAGGTAACGTACCCAACAATGCCTCGCTTGCTTTGACTATGAGTCGCACTGTTTCTGGTGTCGGCGTCTTGATCTTTTCGTTCTCTTTGCATATTTCCCTGAGAATCCTTGTATCTTCTGGAGCATTCTTTAACTCATCCCATAAGGGCTGATTAATAGACGGTCCACTTGGTGCACTTTGCTTCCTTTTCACCATTGCAACTTTCTTTTTCTTCTTAATGTCGGCTATAGTTGACTGTTCTTTTTTTTGGACTTCCTTGTCCTTGTTCTCCGTTCCTTCCAAATATTCTATTATGACCTTTCTCCATACATTTTCGGGCGTGCAATCCTCCACTGCATTGACGTGTTCCTTTCTAGCTCTTTGAGTATGATTTAGATTCACCTTTGTGTTACTCGGGAGCTTGTCATTATCTATTCGTCTTTGGCCTTCAGCCATTTGTGCGATCTGTCTCTCCATGTTAGCAATGGCCTTAGCATTGGCTTGCGTTTGCTGTTGACTTGTGTTCACGATTTCATACATTTTTGCTATCATCTCTGCCGGGGTTTCTGGATTGGTAGAATTGTTATTAGCAGTAGTTGACCCATCGTTTTTGTTGCTACTACCGGGACCATTGTTGTTAACAACCTAGAACTGTCTTTGCTAGTTGGAAGATGGCCCCTGATAATTATTATGACGATATGCTTGATTGTTGTTATTGTAATTATGATTCCCTTGATTGTAGGGCCTATATGGTCGTCCATTATTGTTGTATTGACCTTGACCATATACCTGACCTCCTGCCCTTGCCCTTGCTGATGATTTTGTTGATTCTGCGGTCCTTGTTTATGAGTTGCCATTAATCGATCGAACTTCCGATTCAAATCTCCTATCTCCTTTTTTACCTCCTTCTTCCAATCATTGTCGGTTCCAACTGTTGATGCTGTGCTGACTGGCTTCCGTGCAGAGTAATTCGTTTTGGAACCATTACTCAGTTGTTCCAAAAGTCTCCAAGCATCGTTTGGATCTTGCATCATGATAGTCTTATTAGATGATGCATTTATCATGGCTTGATTAGTTGTATCTACCCCGTCATAAAAGAACTTCACAAGTTGCCACCGTAGGAATTCGTGGTGCGGACAGGATCACATTAACTCTTTCAATCTTTCAAATGCATCGTGAAACGCCTCGCCTAGTTTTTGCTGAAAATCCTGTATTGCTCTCCTGATTTATGATGTCTTGCTTGCAGGATAAAATTCTTGTAGGAATTTCACCTTGAGTTGTTCCCATGTTGTGATACTATTTGGTTGCAGGGACGTGAACCAATACTTAGGCTTATCTTTTAGAGTGAAAGGAAATAACTTTAACCTAAAGATGTTCCTATTAGTGTTCTTAGGAATATTAGCATTCGCTATTGCTAAGAATTCATACAAATGATTATATGGATCGTCCTGCTTGTATCCTCTAAAATCAGGTAATACTCCTAATAATTGAGGTCTAATTTCTATCTGACTATCAGCATTATTTGGAAAGTATATGGGCGAAGCATCGTCATACTCTCGCGGTTGGCAGTGTGACGCAACCGACTGCCCGATCGGTTGAGCAAAGTATAAGGGAGGAACAAAATTTCCATCGTTATACAACTCATTGTTGTAATATCGTTGCCCTTGCTACTGATGTTGCTGTTGTTGCCGTCTTGGAGGTCCCTAACCTCGGTTCCATTGCTGGTTTTGCTGAACAGGATTGTTCGGCATCTAGCCTTCATCCTCATCATCATAGCTCTGATCTCCATCTTGATATTGGTATTTTTGAAGTGGTTGTTGTGGTTGTAGTTGTATTTGCGGTTGCATTTGGGTTTGAGGTTGAATAATTGGTAGTTGCGGTTTAAAAACTGGTAATGGTTATGGCTGTGGTTTCGAAACATGCATCGGCTGACATGGACGTCGGGTACCATCTCGGGTCGGCACTCCCCATGTCAGCACTGCAGATGCAGGATTCTTAACATGGTTGGTAATTGGTTGACTCAAAGGTGGAATAGTAGGCTAAGTGCATGGTGGTATGGATGCAGGGGCTGAAACCACACCACCACTAGCACTAGTAGAACCTATATTAAACTCTGATGAAACTGGGGGTATAAATGATGATCCCCACATTACCTCGCCTAACGGCTCACTGGTAACATCTTCGACTACTACATTATCTGGACTCATATTGATCAAGCGTCTATGCACACAATTTCTGTGCGCAGTTCATTCAATCTCAGAATCAAACAAAAGATGTGACGATTGTCCACCTCGACGTGTACGCATGCACGAGTGCAAACGACCGTCAAAAACCAAAACTAAATCACTAAATTAACAAAAACTTAAATTAAAATAAAAAAACAAAACCACTGACACTCTATCTCAAGCGCACAACTCCCCGACAATAGTGCCAAAATTGACACGCCTAGGTCGTCATGCTGTCAAAAATAGAAGAATTATACCTTACACGCACATTAGTAAAGTGGCAGCAAGGGTCGATCCATGGGAGTCAAGTGGTTAAAATGTGTGTCAGAATAAACCAAACTATGGTGTCACTTTATAGCTGGTGGCATTCCATAAGCTTCCCGAAAATCGACAAAACGAAGTACCAAAAACTAAAACTAGCATTAACCAAACTACTTGCATCCAAAATCCAATCCAAACCAAAAAAACTGCCTGATTCCGAACTATATTTAGAAAATCAGAAACATCCAATGCCAACAAATAACTAAATGAACAATTAAACGGAAAACGGAAATTGAAAACGCAAATTAACGAAAATCGAATGGTTGCATAAACTAAAACCAAAACCAGAAGTCGAATGGTTCTGACTTCTGAAAATATCCAGATCCAACTCGTCCCAATAGATTCTACAATCCAGAACCGTTGGAAACGAGCGATAAAAAAAACTATAAAACACAAAAATTAAACTAAAACATGAAAATACCAACTTATAAATACTGAAATCCAAAATCACAAGTCGAAGAAGCCTAGGTTCAACCTTGGGGTCTGTTCTCTAACCCCATTTCTCGCTTTTTGAATTTCAATTCCTTATCTGATCCTTGACTTTCCACGACGCGCATGTCTTTTCGACTGAAAGTTGACTTCATCCCAAACTTTTTCATTTTGTACGCGTTTAACCCCTGTTTATATCTTTTTTCTCACACAAGCACTAGACACGAAAAGTGAGCAATATAACAGTTGTACGAGATATAATTCACTTAGAATAGGGCTCAACAACGACTAAAATACTTGATATTACTAGGCATCGTCAACTATCATCTGTAAAGCTCGTGAAGCTACTGTTCTGCCTCGGCCTCATGTCTCCTTCCTATGACACCCCCGCTCCTCCTATGGCCTGTCTCGAGACTCTTCGGTCTTTAGCTCAGGACAATTTGCACAGAGGTGGTCCTTAGCCCCACACTGAAAACATGTTCGGATTCGATCACATAAACACATAACAACTGTTGGATTAGGTGTCTAAGCCATGACTTATAATTGTATTTATCTTATTAATTGAAGCAAATTCTATTTGGGTTACCCTCACAGCTGAAGGATTGGTGTAGAGTTTATTAGAGAGAAAGGTTGATTTATTAATTGTTTAATAAATCAATAGAAGTAAAATAAATAGTTTATTAATATATTTAAGTGTTAATATATTAATTAGAAACTATAATAATTAATTAGAAATTAATCTAGAATTAATTGGATTTAATTTAGTGATTAATTTAATTAATTAAAAATGCAGGGACTGGTTTGTATTTATTTAATAGTTGAATAATTGGCCAACCAGTGACCAGGGGCCAAGTTGGCGTGAAATATGAAGGGAACCTCCATATTGGCGAAACCCTAATTAGGGTTTAGAAGCCTTGGTCCAAGTGGTCAACAGGCTTGCCCATTAAAGAGGCTCCTCTAGGGTTTTGACTGTAACCCTTAGAGACTATAAAAGGAACCTCCTGATACCCTAAATCATGTGCCACTTTTGAAGAATCTCTGGAACTCTATTGTATTCTCTCCTCTATTGCTTGGGTGTGACTCCATTTGAGGCAGGATACTTTTGCTGTTAGCTTCTGGATCAAGAATCAAAGGTTGATTTTCTTGATTTGTTCTTTAGAAATTTAATCATTGGCCTTAGGTTAGTATTATATGTTCATTGTAGAAACACATAGATCTCCTCTTAGGTTTCATGTGAACATAGGAATTTCTAGTTCATTGTTTGTGCAAAACCTTACAGTGGTATCATAGCCAATTTGTTTTTCTTGTGAATTGATATAATTGTTATGCATGATGATGGGTAATTTGCGAAAATTTTGACCCATCATGTGGCCTTGTCGATTTGGTGGCTAGGGTTTCGAAAACCCTAGCCTCCTCCCCTCCCTTTTGCGATTTGTATGTTGCCATGGATAGTAGGTTGTTATTTTTGGTAATTGTTGAGTAATTAAATAACTAGAACCCTTTATCCCATGCTTGCAATTTTCGAGATTAGGGGGTAAAGATAGGAAATTAATTTGATTAATTTTGTGATGCCTATCTTTGATTTAATTAGTTTAATTAAATTGTTTAATTAAAAGACAAATTAAATCACTTTAATATTTAATATAAATTTTCAAAATTTAAGTGATAATTTGCGAAAATTAGAATAAATTAAATCTAAAATATTTTAAAGAGTTTAAAATACATCTTATATATTTATGATTAAAAGTTAATATTTATATGTAAGATAAAATTGGTTAATCTTACCGTTAGTAGGCCTCATTCACAAAACTGTTTTATAAAGAGGGTATAAGGCGACTGCCAATAAAATGGTAGTCTAATGCGTGTCCACTCTTACCCACCGCTCTCCTGGTCATTCGAGTGTCGTTAGCCGAACGGGTTTGATAGAACCGCTTAAGCTCTTAAAAGTATAATGCTATAATTGAAAGTACTAGAACCATTAACAAAATCCCAATCTAGTTAATTTAGGTTAAAAATGTGAATTGATGCTAATCGATGGAATTGCACATTGCACTTTGTGGAACGTTGGTGGAGCGTGTGTGGTTTATCGGCACACCAATTGGGGACCACAAAGAGTTGCAATGGGTTTCTCGATTTTACCATTATTGATGGAGCATGTGTGGTTAACCGGCACGTCAATTTGAGATGCTAACTGACTTCGAGAGTACCAAGCTAATTTGCATGGTTATTCACACCCGGTTTGTGATCCTCGGTATCCCAGTCACAAAGAGTGGGGCATTCCTGAGATTAAAACATGCTATTGAATAGTTCAATAAATCTCAAAAAGAAACTAGGAGTTCTATTATAATATGATTATGTTTCCACGGTGGAATTGGCTGAATCGTCATTCGGCTACCTTATAAAATTTACAATAAAGATTACGGCATCCCTCTTCGATATTGTGAATTGTTATTGTAGGGTCCTAGCCTTATGTTTATTCTTAGGTTAATATAAGGATTACTTATATGTATCTAATTAAAACTACCTTCTTCTTTTATAGATGTCTTCTGTTGACCAAACCATTCCCCACTCCAACCCCGGTAACGTCACTTCAATCCAGTCATTGTGTTCCAAAGTGACATTAGATGGCACAAACTACAATGACTGGATCCGTAACATCAAGATGGCTCTGAGGTTTGAACACAAAGAGTATGTTCTCCAAACCGATCTAGTTGAAGTTGACCCAGATACCACTACTCCCGAGGAAATTGCCTCATACCAAAAACACTCGGATGAAGCGACCAAAGTGGCCTGTATCATGATCGCTACCATGAACCCTGAACTACAAAGAATATATGAGGACTACTGGCCCTAAGAGATGCACAAAGAGCTTGCGGAAAAGTTCCGCAAGCAAGAGCGTATCGAGAGGTACGAGGTGGTCAAAGATTTCACGAACAGCAAGCCTAGGGATGGAGAGTCCATCTGCACTCACGTGCAAAGGATGCAAGTTTACGTGGATCGACTCAGGAAGCTTGTGATGCCTATACATGAGGAGTTGGCCGTTGACATAGTGTTTAACTCCTTATCGAGTTCTTATGACCAGTTCAGGCTGGCGTGTCATTTCAACAACAATCAGACCACTTTGGCTGAATTGCATCGCATGCTTCATACTGCTGAGAACGGGATGAAGGGTAAAAGTGTACCCACAGTTAGCCAGCCCGTCTTGGAAATTGGATCTAGCAAGGGAAAGAAAAGGAAGGGCCCTCCTAAGCAAAATTGAAGGGAAAAGGTTCATGTTGGGTCATCTAGCAGTGCCTCGAGAGCCAAGTCTTCTGGCATTCCGCATGTCATGAATCCCAAGTCGGATTTTACATAAAACTATTATCGGTTTCTAGATTCCTTTTAAAATATTTAATTCGTGTTATGTATCTATGTCTACTTGACCTTTCACTCTTTCTATGTATTCAAATGTTATACATTTATACACTTTATCCGATCGGATATCCTTCCGATGATATTCAATTTTGGTCATACCGTCATTCTCACTAACAACTCCATTCTATGTACTGTGACTTTCCATGGTTCTCTGGATCTTTAGTCCACATGACTGCACCCTAAGACTTTTTCGAGGTGTTACGACGTGCCAGTGAGCCACACGCGCTCCATCGGAATGCCAACGAAATTCTTTAACCATTAAGTCCTTATTTGAAAAACTCTTTTCAAATTGTTATCAACATTCACCCCAATCATTTTTCCAATGATTCCTCACGTATGTACAAAATCTATTAAGTATTCCCAGCCAGGTCATATCCTGAATTTGACTCAGTATGCTCTAAGCATTAAGTCATCAAGACATGTTCATGACACTTCTGATCGATCCAAGAAACTTGTTGGATTCGATCTAGTCCTATTCCAAACCTTTTTGGAATCTTAGGATTACTTATAATCCTTGTGTCACGACTTTTAATAACTATATCCTTTTGGAGACCTTTTCTCATGCATCTTGAATCTTATCAAGATCATGCTTATTATGGCCAAGTCTATACTGATGACAACATCTATCTGATATATGTCAATGGATTATGTGAGTATGTTGCACATTTTATATCTCTCATGCCAAATCATCACACTTTGCAATGAAAGGAAACTCCTTTCCTGAGCTATGCGTCTTGAGTCTCATCAAGATCATTTTGGCAGAGTTTCGATCTATCTCATAGATGTTTACAACCACCTGAGTATGTCGTATCTCTATTAAGTCTTTCATAGCGATCCGTCTATTAACATCAAGTCGTTACACTTTGTAATGAAAAGAGACGTTTCCTAGAAACAGTATGTAACACACATGCGGAGATAGATAACAGCGACACTCCCACTGGCTTTGACACGGTTATGGACTATTCACAAAATCCAGAGCTTATGGCACATTTTGAGAATCCAAACCTTTCTGACATCTTAGTGGATATCTTTCAGCCCCTTTTCAAAATCCAATCCTTTGGCATATTTTGAGAATCTGAATATCCTTTCTTGCGAGATGCCCGCGGGGAAATCCCGGGCCCATGTACCTTTATACTGGCATATTCTTTGTGAGTCCCTATTAGTGTGTCGGTGATCCACACGCGCTCCATTAACGACTTACAATATGTAGTGTCCTTTCGGATTTCATCTTCTATTGAGAGTGCTTCTCCCGGAATCAATTACTTGCCTCTGGGTATCGTCTCACTCAAACAGATGTTATGAAGGTACGTTTCTGTCCACGCTGCTTTCTTTTGATGATTCAATTACTCCCACTGGTTTTTAGACCAAGTGTAAAAATCAATCAAAATGCCACATATACTGTATCTCGCCTTAAGGTTCTCTCAATTGGCAGCAACCGGGCTCACCAATGCTTCCAAGTAGTCGGATTGAAAATCCGTACCAACTATAGTGTTTTACCACTATTCGGTATGTCACCCTGATCATAACTACTTATGATGGTGATCAGTACTACTGGTCAAGAGAAGATTATGTCAGTAATCAAAACAAAAATCTGATTTCTGCTCTAAGCCTAGTGATGACTAAAGGTTATTTCACTTGGCTAATCCTGAACTCATTCAGGACTGTCCCAACTCCCACTGTTTCCTTAGAACATGAGTTCTTTCTAAAAGAGCTCTTTCTTTTCCAGGTACAGCGTGATAGCCAGTGAAACGACATTTCTGATTAGGTTCAGGCTAGTCATGAGGTTCGGACGAACACTACAAGACCCTAGACTTTTAATGTATAAGTGGGACAATCCCAGCTTTACATTTCAGACAGTGTCTGCAAAACCTACTTAGTCTAGGAAGCGGTTGGAATATGGTTTATATGGTTTGACTGGTTTAGTGTTTAATTTACGAGAAACTAATTGGTAATGTATCTCATACATTGAGGATCAAACTGTTTTGACCAATGCTCCATCATTTTCCCTAAGACACATTATAACTATTAATGTTCTTGGAAGAGAATAACTGTGAAACATTTTCCCAGTTTATGTTGTCACTCAGGTTCTGTGGATCTTGTACTTCCTTTGAAGTCCTTGAACTGTTCAAGGTTTTAATCCAATCGCTTATTCTGATAAACAAAGTCATATTCGTTATACTGAATGACAAATATTGTGAAGTACAAACAATTGTGTTCTTTTTGAGGATTCGAGCAATACACAGCAACTGATGTGTTCGTTGCTTCTAATCTCAATTTCTTTTACATCTCTATGTAAACTTATGACTTTGTTAATTCTGTTCAAGACTTGCAATCTTCAGTTGACTCTAAGTCAACTGATTCCAAAATCCTATCCCTTGGATCTTTGGGTGATTCATTTCTTGCCACATGTGCTTTATAAAGAACTTAATCATCATCTGACTCTAAGTCAAATGATTCCAAAATCCTTTCCAACTGGATCTTTGGTTGATTCACTTCTTAACACATTAAGAACTCAATTCCTCAAGTGACCCTAAGTCAAGTGATTCCAAAGTCCTGTCCAACTGGATCTTTGGTTGAATTGATTCTTATGACATTTATCTTAACAATCATAAAAGGATACAATTCCTAAAATCCAAACACTTTGGATGCATTCAATATTCAAGTTATCATCAATCATGCATTCAACAGAATCATACAACATTTCAAGGATAATTTCAAACAACAGATGTTAAAAAGAAATTGACAATTTTATTAAAACAAAATCCTTGAACAATGTATTATATGATAGACAATGTCATACACATATAATAAGCTAATAACAATATTTCAACATCTAACTAAACTTCAAAACTGTATGAGCCGGAAATCCAATCCATATGTGCTCCTATGCGCCAATGTCCTGTGCCCTACTGATTCCCTGTATACAAACCAAAATGTGACTATCACATTATGCATCAAGGAATTATGGAACGTGAGTTTTGAGGTTTTTTAGATATACATGAGCTTTCAAAAGATTTTGACCTTGGGGCGTCTTCCAATCTTCCCGCGACTGTATCCGATTTTGTGGATTCCCAGTTTAAGACATGTCCAGACGATCTGGATCGTTTCTTGTTGCGTCTTTTCACTGGACTTAATCCAGAAGTAGCTGAACCATTGGAGCCATGCCTGTCCAAGAGTGACTCGTATAAAGTCAACAGTGGACGCATTTCCATTAAGGTCTTTTTCTGGTCTTCCATTCTATACGTCTGAATGAACAGATCGTACTTACTGGTCAGTGAAGCGAGTAGAGTGTTAACACTCGACTCCTGACTCATGGAATAACCAAGTTTGTACAATTCGCCTATATACGCTTCAATCTGAAAAACATGCGAATCGATGCTACTTCCTTCTTTTAACTTACACTCTGCAAGTCTTTTGAAGATCCTAGCTCGTTCCTCTTCAACTGGTTTTTTTGGAACTTTTCCTCAACCGATTGCATTAACTCATATGGCCCCAAGGATTTAAAATCCTTGCGGAACTCGGGGTCAATGGTCAATAGCATGAGGTCACGAATCTTTTCGGATTCATCAACTAATAAGTCATGCTTATCATAAAGGCTCTTTATGATGACTTGTTTCGGTGGAACCGGGATCGGATACTCGGTGAGATGTAGCTTGCCAGCAATGCCGAGAGCCAGTCTCCAATTGTGAAGCCATTCCTTACAGTTGAGGCCAGTCAGTCATTCCATATTTAGCAGGTGCTTTCTGATGCTCTCAGAAATGGGTGAATGAGGAGAGGGTGGAGAATAGACACTTGATTCAGACATCTACAATAAACATAATTTTATTAGTTCAATTAATCCTTTTAAATAATTACCCAATTTATTATTTATTAAGGCTAGGACCCAAAATGCCCCAACTATGGTGTGATGAGGGATGCCGTAATCACAACATAATGGTCATTAAGGTAGATAATACACTTATCAATTTCATCTTATGAAATTCCTAGATCTGTTGAGACACATTGAACTATTCAATGGCATGTTTAGTCTCGGATGTGCCCCACTGTTTGTGACTGGGATGTCGAGGATCACAAACCGGGTGTGAATAACCATGCAAATTAGCTTGGTACTCTCGAAGTCAATTGCCATCTCTAATTAACGTGCCGGTTAACCACACACGCTTCGTTAATAATGACAAAATCGAGAAACCCATTGCAAGTCTTTGCAGACCCCAGTTGGCGTGCCGGTAAACCACACACGCTCCACCAACGTTCCATAAAGTGCAATGTGCAATTCCATGGATTAGCACCAATTCACATTTTTAACCTAAAGTAACTAGATTGGGTTTTGTTCAAGGTTCTAGTACTTTCAATTATAGCATTATACTTTTAAGAGGCTTAGCGGTTCTATCAAACCCGTTCGGCTAACGACACTCGACTGACCAGGAGAGCGGTGGGTAAGAGTAGATACCCATTAGACTGCCATTTTATAGGCAGTCGCCATATACCCTCTTTATAGGACAGTTTTGTGAATGAGGCCTACTAACGGTAAGACTAACCATTTTATCTTATATATAAATATTAACTTTTAATCATAAATATATAAGATATATTTTAATCTCATTAAAATATTTTGGATTTAATTTATTACAAATTTTCGCAAATTATTAGGAATTTTTTGAAAATTTAAATTAAATCTTTAAGTGATTTAATTGGTCTTTTAATTAAACAATTTAATTAAACTAATTAAATCAAGAATGGGGGACCACAAAATTAATCAAATTAATTCCCTAATTTCGAAAATAGCATGCCAAGAATAAGGGGTTCCAGTTATTTAATTATCCAATAATTACCAAAACAACAACCAACTATTTAAGGCAGCAAATCAAGCAATTAAAGGGGGGAATAAAGGGGTGGCGGCTAGGGTTAGGAAACCCTAGCCTAGGCCACGAAATTAAGGCCATTCCAAGAGGGTTTTTCGCAAAAACACTCAAGGCAAGAATCATTCAAGCAGTTTATATCAATTCATGAGAAAACAAGCCTAAGCTCTGATACCACTGAAGGGTTTTCTAGCAAACAATGAACAAATAATCTCTTATGGTTTACATGCAACCCTAGAAAGATCTATGTTTTCTTCTATGAAGATAATAAACTAAAACCTAAAGGCCAACAATAATTTCTAAAGTTTAAAACAATAATTGCCAACCTTTGATCTTGTTCTTGAAGCTAGCAGCAAAGAGATCCTGCCTCAAATGAAGTCACACCCAAGCAATGGAGAAGACAGTCTAGCAGAGTATTCTTGGTGCAAAAAGTGGCGCAGAAAAGGGAAGTCAGGAGGTTCCTTTTATAGCCTTCAAGGGTTACAGCTGAAACCCTAGAGGAGCCTCCTTAATAGGCAAGCCTGTTGACCATTTGAACCAAGGCTTCTAAACCCTAATTAGGGTTTTCGCCAACTATGGAGTTCCCTCCATATTGGCGCCAACTTTGGCCCCTGGCTACTGGCTTGCCCGTTATTCAACTATTGAATAAATACAAACCAGTCCCTGCACTTTTAATTAATTAATTTAATCACTAAATCAAATCCAATTAATTCTAGATTAAATCTCAATTAATTATTATAGTTTCTAATTAATATATTAACACTTAAATATATTAATAAACCATTTAATTAATTCTATTGATTTATTAAACAATTAATAAATCAACCTTTTTACTCTACTGAACTCTATCCTAACCTCCAGCTATGAGGGCAACCCAAATGGACTTTGCTTCAATTAACAAGATAAATATAAATGTAAAGGCATGGCTTAGACACCTAATCCAACAAAATTTGCATAAAACCCTTGAGTAAGAGCATTGGCTTTCAACATTTGGGAGGCGAATTCCACTTTCAAGTCTTCAGGACAACGACAGATTCGTAAGATTCGTTCAGTTTCAGCAATCCAAGAAATAGTCACCTTTGGATCCATCTTTCCATTAAACTCCTTAGGTCGACAAGACATAAAGTCTTTAAACGTACCCTCCATTGCTATCTTACGGGGAGGTGATGGAGGTGCTTCACGAGAGGATGATTAAGTTTGAGTAATGTTCTCGGGGGTCTTACTTTTGACACTTTTCTCCGACAAGGACTTAGATCCTTCCCCCAATCGTTCGTCAAAAGGACGATTCATATTAGCTTGAGTTTGAAGTCGTGACTCGTCCAACAGCTTTTGAATACTCTCAAGGGTTAGTGGTGGGGGATTTGCATCGCCCCTAGAGTTGCCTTCCTCTTCGGCTTGATCTCGCCGAATTTGGATAGGAGGCACCCGATTCGGGCCTTGATCATCATTTCGTGATCCTTGGCCACTTCTTGTTCGCATCTTTTGCTACAAAATTTTTAATACTTTAGCATCTTATAATATAACTTGCCTTATTATAGGCTCTATAAACCTAGCATGGCATTTCATGTGATCACATTATCATTTAATTAAAGTAGCACATAAGGTCTTAATTGCTTAAGACATCACATAACAAGTCACAATCTATCTAAGGTTCCTATTGCATGAGTTTATGCCTAGGAGTGGAGTGATCCAATCCTAATTCGCTTAAATTATGGCTCTGATACCAATTTGTAACGCCCCAAAATTTGTCTCTCTCTCTTTTTTTTTAGAAAAATGCAATAATGCCAAAAGCGCATTTTTGCCAAAAGCGCATTTCGCCAAAAGCGCATTTCGCCAAAAGCGCATTTCGTCAAAAGCGCATTTCGCCAAAAACGCATTTCATCAAAAGCGCAATACGCAAGAAGCGCATTTCGTCAAAGGCGCAATACGCCAGAAGCGCACTAGCGGTACAGAAATGTTTTCCATAAAGATTATAGCGCTACTGTTGTACATTAATACTAAAAGCACAATAGCGCTACTGCTTAAACATAGTTATCAAACTTCATGTCTATAAGACATGAATATCAAAATATGGTCCAACAAAACATTTGGTTTACAAGTTTACAACCATGGGCGTTACGAATTTATATCAAAACAAACAATATCAAGCAGAGAAGGATTAAACCATAAAATCAAAAGATGAGAGCTATGCTTAGCTCCACTCCATCTAATCTTCCAAAACATATCTAGCATTTCATTTTGTCATCCTACTCTTGCGAACCTGGACCTGGGACACATGGCATGAAACATAAAATACGTAAGACAAAAATGTCTCATGAGCTACATGGGTTTTAGACTCAAAAAATTTAGAAACATAATATATATTTGTCCAAAACCTTTGTAATCAAATCATATCATATCTCTTGTTGAAAACATTTAAAAGCATATCATATATCGTTTTCAAAGCCTTTGATAATAAGCTGTCATCATAAAACTTTCTTTACTCAACTTGACTGGAATTCATTCGTGTTTGGATTTTTATACTTAGGGCCTAATCACCTTTGGTGATACCCCAAGTCTATACTGAAATGGTAAGAACGTAGTCAAACCATCTCAGCATCATATCACATGCTTTGACTGGTATCTCCACATGCTTTATTTTTATACTTAGGATAATCACACATAGTGATTTTCCCAAGTCTATACTAAGATGGAAAGAACAAGATCAGTTCATCCTAGCATCTTGTGTTTTAGGACATCTACTTCGCGAAGGGGAAGGTACCACCCCAGTAGACTCCTCAATATTCCCTTACGGGAATATCATGGCCCGAGCAAAAGTGGGTAACATACTAACTTGCATTGCTGCATTCATTCATATCTCCAATACCAGTCATAAAAAGGAAAACATAATATAATTTGATATCGAATTACTTTGCTGAAATCACATTAAGGCTAGTGCCAAAACAATCTTTTCAATTCTGATTCACTTTGATGTCAAAACACACTTTTCAAAACATATTAGGCTTAATGCCAAACTTGCTTTCAAACCGTTATAACTTGTGCCAAGATATACTTTTCAAATCACTTGGGCTTAATGCCAAAACTTGCTTTCAAACCGTTATAACTTTGTGCCAAAATACACTTTTCAAATCACTTGGGCTTAATGCCAAAACTTGCTTTCAAATCATTATACAAGACATTTATAAACAAGTCATAAGTAAAATAACCTTGCATATTATTTGATATTCAAAATTCACATAAACAATGAAAACATTTTTGCCATGTACCCCAAGGGGGAAAATACCACATGTACTCACCTCGGTCCGCTAGTCTTTGCCTCTACTTGCTTCTGCGCACTCCTTAGCTTCTATATTGATAATATAGAAGATTAGTATTATATTCAAATATTAACATACCACATATGTTAACTAAGTCTCATATCTACAATCTTTATCAAAAGAGTTCATACTAGTAATATTCTAAAAATATTCAATTTTATCCATTATTAAGTTAAATGTTCTTTTTACATATTATAATCTCACGCTTCAAGTTTATAATTCTAACGTCAACTTAATGTCTTTCTTTTACAAATTCTCAACATTTCTAACACTCTTGTTTCCGAAATTTAACATGGTATAATAGCTTGGTTTACCATGTATTCTCACAATTCCATTATCAACGACTAAATACACAACTAGTGTATTTTTAGCTTTTTGACATAACATGACATTTACACATCTACCGGAGACTAATAGCTAGGGTGTTTCTCAAGGATTCGGAGACTAAAAAGGAGAAGAACTCATCCTTAGCCTCTAAATCCCACCCTCATCCAAGATATGGAGCCATCATTGTCTTCAAAAGCTTGGAAATGACTTCATAACTCTATTAACAACAAGAACCAAGGAAAAACAAGGTTCTAACACTTACAATGGTCTAGGGACAGCAAGAACTTGACTCCTTCTAAGCACTCTCTCTCTCTCTCTAGAGCACCTTGCTACCTTCTTCTTCCTCCAAGATCCTTCAAAAACCCACAAATGAAGCTCAAACAACCATGGAAGCTTGAGAGAGAGTTTACAAGTGTTTTCTGGAGTTCTAGAGGCTAGATCACGAAATATTGGACTTATTCCCGCTCAGACGAAGTTAGCGGCGCTAACTTGAAAGTTAGCGTCGCTAACTGCAAGTCCATGGAAGGTCGACTACGTGTTTTAGACTAGCTCGTGACTGGTACGAGATTTTGTAAAGTTAGCGTCGCTAACCTTAAGGTTAGCGACGCTAACTTCTAATTTCCCCAAATTAATTATTTGTCTTTTATTTTAATAGCTAAATGCTATTTCCTGAATAACTAGTTCCGGGCTTTACAACTCTCCCCCTTGACGGGATTTTGTCCCCGAAATCCACTCCGTCAAATAATTCCGGATGATTTTTTTTCATTTCCTCCTCTGATTCCCAAGTCCTTTCTGAGCCCTTGCGATGCTGCCATTGCACCTTCACCATATGAATCACTTTCCTACGGAGGGCCTTGGCCTTCCTTTCCAAAACTGTAACGGGTCGCTTTGCATAATTCAAACGTTCGTCAACTTGAGTGTCTTCAAGTGGAACCACATCGGACTCATCGGGGATACATTTCCTCAGCTGGGACACATAAAATGTGTCGTGAATCTGGCTGAGCTGCGTTGATAACTCCAAGCGATAGGCCTCCTGACCAACTCGAGCCACGATCCAGTATGGTCCAATACACCTCAGTCCCAACTTCCCTCGCTTAAGTAGCACAAATTCTCCGACTTGGAACTCAAGACTAGATCGACACTTATCAGCGTAACTCTTCAGCTGGCTATGTGCTAGGCGTAACCTCTCTCGAACCTGCTGAATCAGTTCTGTCGTCTTGAGCACTATTTCGGTACTCCCTAAAACCCGCTGGCCAACCTCTCCCCAACAGATCAGAGTCTGGCACTTCCGACCATACAATGCTTCAAAAGGAGGCATCCCAATGCTTGCATGATAACTATTGTTGTAGGAGGATTCTTCCAATGATAAGTACAAATCCACTTCCCACCGAAGTCAATCACACAAGCCCTCAACATATCCTTGAGTGTCTGTATTGTTCTTTCACTTTGACCATCCGTCTGAGGGTGATACGCAGTACTAAAATGAAGTTGTGTTCCCAATTCTTTATGGAATTTCTTCCAAAAGTGTGAAGTAAATCGAACATCTCTATCCGAAACTATCGATAATGGAATCCCATGGCAAGATACCACCTCATCTACATATGCCTTGGCCAATTGCTGGGCCGAAAAAGTCTCCTGAATCGGTATAAAGTGAGCACTCTTGGTCAACCGATCTACAACAACCCAAATAGTATCCACATTTCGCGGCGTCCGCGGAAACTTGGTGATGAAATCTATAGTAATGTGATCCCATTTCCACTCGGGTATCTCCAAAGGTTACAGTTTACCATGTGGCATTTGATGCTCTGCCATTACCTTTCTACACGTTAAACACTTCTCCACATACCACGCTATGTTGTGCTTCATCCCAGCCACCAATAATCTTCCCGAAGATCTCGATACATTTTTGTTGCGCCCAGATGAATGGAGAATTTCGACTTATGTGCTTCATCCAACAAAACTCGGCGTGCGTCGCCCGCCTTCGGAACCCATACACGACCCAGATGAGTTAACAACTCCCGACTATCCCTTACCATACCCGGCAAAATGCCCACAACTCGCTCTCCTTTTTTTCCTCCCGACTAGCCACGACTTGCAACTCACGGGTCTTCTCTAGTAAGGAAGTAACCACAGTCATCCTCAAACACACACCCTTCAGAGTCGGACCGACATCTTCCTACTAAGTGTGTCGGCCACCATATTGGCTCTCCGGGGATGGTACAGAATCTCACAATCATAGTCCTTGACTACATCCAACCACCTCCTCTATCGCATGTTCAAGTTGGGTTGATCCATTAGATGCTTCAGGCTCTTATGGTCTGTGAAAATGGTACATCGTACTCCGTACAAGTAGTGTCTCCAAATCTTGAGGGAAAAAAGAACCGGTCCCAACTCCAAATCATGAGTCGGATAATTGACTTCATTGAGCTTTAACTGTCTTGACGCATAAGCAATTACTCGGCCTCGCTGCATAAGAACGTCTCCCAATCCAGTGATCGACGCATCACAATATACCACCAAGTCTTCCATGCCATTGGGTAATGTTAGGACTGCAGCCTCGCACAATCTCTACCTCAACACCTCGAATGTCATCTGTTGATCTTCGCCCCAACTAAATACCTCGTTCTTCCTTGTTAGTCGAGTCAGAGGCACCGCTACCTTAGAGAAATCCTGTATAAATCTACGGTAGTACCCTGCCAATCCTAAGAAACTACGAATCTTCGAAGGGTTCCCTGGAACTTCCCATTCCATGACAGCCTCCACCTTAGCTGGATCCACCATGATACCGTTCTCATTAACCAGATGCCCAAGGAATTGAAGCTCTCATAAACAGAATTCACACTTTGAAAACTTCGCATACAACTTTTCCCTCCTCAGGGTCTCGAGAACCTCCCTCAAATTCTCCTCATGAAGTTCCATGCTTCAGGAATAGATCAAAACGATCCAGCATAGGCCTGCAAACGCGATTCATCATATCCATAAAAGCGGTCGATCCATTAGTGAGTTTGAAAGGCATCACAACGCAGGCCTATGCATAATGACCGTATCTCGTCCAAAAAGCGGTTTCTACACATCTTCGTCCCTAACCCTCATCTGATGGTAACCAGAACGTAAGTCAATCTTAGAAAACCACGACGCTCCCTGCAACTGGTTAAACAAATCATCAATCCTTGGCAAATGGTATATATTCTTGACCGTGAGCTTATTCAGCTCCTGGTAATCAATGCACATGTGATGAGACCCATCCTTCTTCTTCACAAACAAGATGGGAGCTCCCCAGGGAGAACTGCTAGATCGGACAAATCCCTTCTCTAATAATTCCTGAAGCTGTGTGGATAGCTCGAGCATCTCGGGTGGAGCAAGACAATACGACGCATTGGCTATTGGAGCCGCATCGGGACTAGATCAATGCGAAACTCTACCTGCCTCTCCGAAGGTATCCCCGACAAATCGTCCGGAAATAAGTCAGGATATTTGCTAACTATCGGTACATCACCCACAGTCTTCCTCTTACTCTCTCGCGTGGAATAACGTAATTTTTAATTATGGTAGGATAATATTAATTTTAATATAAACGAGTTTAGATAAGTTAAAATATGAGTTAAGATGTTCAAAAACCATCTAAGAGAAGTAGGATGTTAAAAAGGGGTAAAAGAAACAACTTGAATTCTTAAAAGGTCAAACCGGGTCGAGTTTAGTAACACGGGTCTAGTTAGATTGAAATGAAAATGGAAAAAATAGCAACCCGGGTCGTGTTGAGGAACCCGAAACGTGTTCAACAGAAAACCTGGGGTCGGTCATTTAAACCGGACCGTGTTGCGCTTTGGCTGAAACGGAATGTTGCGGAACAAAACCCGAGGCAGGTTTGACAGCCCGGGTCGGGTTGCGGAACAAAACCCGGGGCAGGTTACGGGGCAGGGGATATATACCCTTTTCTCCTCATTTCTTTCATTTACGACTCAAAAACACCCAAAAACGATTTTCAGAGCTAGGAGTACGATAATTGGTCATTTTGATCAAGGGATTTGCGTAGGAAAAGGTTGGGGAAGTCGGATTTAACACACGAAACGTGTCTTGAGTCCATGATTTCGAGGTTAGTGATTTCTGGTTTTAGGGTTCTAAACCCTATGTTCTTGAATCTGAATTTTTTGCTTTGAATGAGCTCATGTGTTGTTAGTAGGTTGTTAATATGTGTTGTATTGAGTCTCTATTACGATTATTACGAATTTTTAACGGTTGGTTTGGTAAAAACCGCAAATCTTGGAAGTCTTGAGTTGATAGTATGTGATGTTCATAGTTTGTGATCCATATTAGCTATTGATTCTTGGTCCATTGAGTTAGATGATGTTGAATTGTTTTGAGGATGTTTGAGGTATGATATGTGATGTTATTGTTCAGCAGATACTTATAGAAGGGAAGGAGATACACGAGGCACAGGCGGACCACAAGCTGAATAGACCTCAAGTGAGTAGTTATAATTCATTATGAATGGTTTGACTATATCTAAATTGAATTACTGTACATCTTAATTGGTTGAGATAACCAATTTACATGAGTTAAACAAGGTTGAGAACTCCTTAATTTATGCAAGTACTTAGTTCGATTGAGTACATTAAATGACTGAGATAGTCATTGAGATCGAGATCAGTGTTTTGGTTGTGAGAATTTTTGATAACTATTAGAATGATTTCTAAATTTAGATAATTTTCTCACTGAGCTAAATTAGCTCATAGAAATAGTTATATGGTTTATGTTATAGGTGACAGGGGTAAGAAGATTGCTGAGGGATGATTGCCTGGATATGGGACTTGACTTTTGACTGTTTGTACATCAAGATACACTCTTTTGTATAGTTTTGTAAAACGGTCTTTTGTAACCCAGTTTTTGGGACACGTTGTTTAAGTACAGGTTCTTTTGTATACTACTTGTACTTATGTTGCTTAACTTTGATTATACCATGATCACTTATGTTTAACTTTAAGTGATGATGATGTAATTCGGAGATAAGAAACTGGGTGTTACATCGCGCATCCGACACATAGGCCACAAACCCAGACCCTTCGTGCTGAAGATGTCTCTTAGCATAGGCCGCTGAACAAAACGAAGCACTAGACCTCCTCCCCTCGCCCAAAATAATAAGAACTGCTCCACTTGAAGACCGAACAAAGACCTTCTTGCCCCTATAGTCGATCCATGCTCCCTGATGACTAAGCCAATCCATACCCACAATAACCCTGTCGTCGCTCAAAGGAATAGGAATAAGGTTTATCGAAAACTGATCCCCTTGGATCTCAATCGTATATCCCCGGTAAACACGTGAAACCATAACCCGCACGATCGTCAGCAATCTCTACCTCTAACGGATGATCAAGATCCTCCAAGACGATGCCGAGGCTCTTATCGATAGCCAAATATACAAAAATGAGTCGCTCCAGAATCAAATAGCATAAAGGTCGAGATAGAGTTGACTAAGAAAGTACCTAAGCATATGATAAAGAACGATGATACAAACAAGTGAAAACTTTTAAAAAGAAGGAAGGAATTAATACTGGTCACTACATCCGACGTGGCACGCGCCTCCTCGAAGGTCAACTGGAAAGCTCTACCCTTGCCCTTGGGGGCCTCCGCCCTGCCCTGGTGGCCATCAATAATCCTCAAGGTCGCGGGTGTTGGAACCTGCACCCCTCCGCTCTTCGCCCCAGGGCACTTAGCTCGAACATGACCCACCTAGTTGCAGCTGAAATAGACCTTCAAGGCCTAAGGAAAATCCTTACTAAAGTGACCAGTCTTACCACAATGATAACAACTCGGCCCTCGGCACTGACCATCATCAAATCTCTGGCACATGCCACACTGCGTTCTCCCCTTCGATCCCCCAGTCCTCGAATCATTACCCCTAAACTTCTTTGCTGATGGCGGCATGGAAATGAGCATCAGCCTATTCTGCAGCTCTAACTTAATCTCCAGGGCCCTCACGGCCGAAATCATGTCTGCCAAGGTCTGATGGTGGGCGGCGGATACAAATTCGCAGATATCGGTCCGCAGCATAGACAAGTAACGTGACATACGCATCTTCTTGGTGGTTGCGTACTCCGGGCAAAACAAATCCCTCTTCATAAATCGCTTGGTGATATCGTTCGCCGTCTCCGTCGTCTGTGTCATAGACATATACTCAGCAGCCGGGCGCTCCATCTCGATTTGTGGAACATACTCCTCACGGAATTTCTCCATGAAATGTGCCCAAGTCATCTCCTCCTACTGAGTCAGGGTAAGGGGCTGTATCAGAATACCCCACCAATCCCGTGCTCCACCTCTCAAATGATTCACCGCGAAGCGCACCTTGGACTCCTCTAGGAAAAAGCAAGTACGGAAAGCGTCGATAGCGGTGATCCAACGCATACTAGCAATGGGGTCCTTCTCCCCTGAGAACATCGGCGACTGGCATGCCGTAAAATCCCTATACGTTGATGCTCTAGGTTGCCGAAAAATGGCAAGCTTCTCCTCGATCAAGGAGATCAAATCTGTCTACATAGACCCAAAATATTACGGTATGACCGCTACCACCTCTCGTGCCACCTCCTCACCTAACATCTGTCTCAAGTTATCATCAATCCTAACCTCCTCATCATGGGTCCCTCACCCGGATCAAGACCCCGACCCGGATCCACTAGCTCCTCCATGTATTGTGATGACCACCATCCTGAAATTTATCCGAGAGACTATTAGAACGTTTCCTCACACTATTTATTCGTACAGGAAACCTCCCAAGGATCCCTTATAACCCGTGAGACCATTGTTATATTAGGGATGAATCCTGTGTTTCCAGTATTACTGGCTAGGTACTACCTTCCACACCTATTCATACTTGACGTAACAGACATTCCCCCGTTCCTAAGTTGTTTTTCACTCGAGCATGCATATGTCACCCATATGGCCCAACACCGAAGTGCTTTACCCTCCTCTAGCATCAGCTAGAACTTTTCGTGTTTTGCTACCCATCCTGCCTACTACACTTGCTTAACACTCATAGTCGTCTTTATAGATACCCATGACACGAGACACAGGCGAGATAGTCATTCGAATATACAATCCCTACCCTAGAGGCACAACTAAACAAGGAACAACCAAAAAGGCTAGATCGAAGATTCTGAGGCTATCACACCTTAATCTACGTGTATGAACATCTACCTAACATACTACTTGTGCTAGTAAACAAAAAAAAGGCAATATGAACATTCACATCTTTTCTAAGCAACCTAAGCAGGCAAATTTTCTAGCATGCTTCCTGAGTGGTTTCTTACTGAAACACCCTCCCTTAAGGATTTTCATAAAATACCTTTTAAAACCAATATATTATCATCGTTGTTTAATAATCCCCTTTTTGCGAAAAACTTTAAATCTCAAAAGCTTCAAAAGAGTTCCTTTACGTTTAAACATCATTTAAAAAACACATGGGATTTCGTTAAAAACTTGTTTGCGAGTTTAAGTTGCGAAAACATCATTTGGTCCCACTTTAGGTAAAACATTTTAGTTTATAATGCAGCGAGGTTGTTGCAATTCAAATACCATTATACAGCTTAAATGAAACCACACAATCTGTAGCCTCTCTAAACATCCAACTCTTCTAAAGTCCTTTACACTTTCCAACCTGAGTACACATCAAAATAAGTTAGGCAATGAAATGCCTAGTGAGCTTACACGAGGTTGACCCATTCAGAGTAGTCAGTGTAACCACCACACTCGGGACAAACCCCCGAAAATAGTTTTGACACACACTTAGTTTGTAAAGTTCATCATCTCAAAAGTTGTATAAAACATCAGTACATTGACAATGCCTAGTAATATCAAGCATTTTAGTCATTGTTAGGTCCTATTCTTTGTGAAATTATATCATATAAGTCATGGTACTACTCACTTTTGTGCTTAGTGCTTGTGTGCGAAAAAAAGGTAAAAATAGAGACTAAAGACGTACAAAATGAAGAATTTTGGATAAAGTTCACTTTTCAGTCAAAAACGTACGTGCGCCGCGAGTAGAAGACACGCGTGTCGCGGATAGTCAAAGATCAGGCGATGAGTTGAAATTCAAACAGCGAAAAACGGGGATAAGGATAACGCGCGCCGTTGTTTTAGCCATGCGCGGCACGATTAGCTCGATTTTGCAACTATAAATAGAGGCATCTAAGTCGAATTTCAGCAGCGAAGAAATGACCCAAAGGTGGAACCTAGGCTTCTTTGACTCAGGATTTCAGATTTCAGCAGCTTCAATTGGTATTTTATGTTTTTAATTTCTTTTTAGCATTTTAATAGTTTTAGTTATTGCTTTATTCCTTCGATTCTGGATTGTAGAATCTGTTGGAACAAGTTTAGTATGAATTATTTTCGAAGTTAGAACATTGTGGTTTCTGGAATTGGTTTTAGTTTATGATAATCATTCGGTTCGAGTTAAATTGCATGTTTTCGGTATTTGTTTATGTTTAATTGTTTGTTTGATGTTTTGGATGGTTTAATGCTTCTGGTTTTTCTGGAATTCACTTCTGGAATCAGTAAGTAATTGTGGGTTAAAGTTTGGAATTTTTTAGTTTAGTTAATGTTTATTTTAGTTGTCGGTATTCGATTTTATCGGTTTTCGGGAAGTGAAGGAAACACCGCCGACTATAGCGTGACACTGTAGTTGGTCATTCTGATACTATATCTTAACCACAAGACTCCCACGGATCGACCCTTGCTACTACTATACTAGTTTGTGTGTGAGGTTTTATTTTCTATTTTTAACCGCATAACGACCTAGGCGTGTCAAAATTTTGGCGCCGTTGCCGGGGAGTTGTGCGCTTGAAAGTATTGTGTGAGTGGTATTTTGCTTTCGATGTTTGATTTTAGTCTTTTCATTTTTTGTATGTGTACGTCCTCGTAATGGGCAATTACATGTACCCGGGCCAAAATATGTGTTATAACGGCTCGATCTATTATAAGTAGAGACGTGGAAAATATGGTAGGAATTATGGTGGTCAGATCTATAACCATTACGAGAATGATTCCAACAGCGAATCATTCAATGATAATAGGTATGGAAATCCGAATCACTACCACCAAAATCGGTACACCAATAATGACCCATGTAGGGGATATGAAAATCTGGCCGACAACCATTACGAGAATGATTGCAACAATGGATCATTTGATGACAATGGGTGTCGGACCGAGGAGCCAACTCAATCTGAAAATTCTGCGATGTGGGCTCAATTCTTGGAAATTATGACTAGTACCTACCAAACTCAGAAGGATCAGGCCAATGCTCTTGCAAGATTGCAAAATTCATTAGATCAGTTGAGTGAAAATATGGGATCTCCACCACACTCGCCAGAACCTGAGGCGAGTGATTTTAATACCAATGATACTGTGTGTGAACCTGCATCACCTAAACATGTGATAGAAGGTCATACACATTGGGAAAGTCAAGAGACCACCGAGATGGTCGAACAGGTTGTTGAGGAGGAGGTTGTAGATGACAATACTACCCTTGATTCAACAACTTTTGATGTTTTTGAAAATCATGATTTGGTGATGAGTGAATCCATACCATCACCTGACAACTCAGTCGAGACGTTATCGAGGAAGGGGGAGTAGATGAAAATACCACCCCCGACCTTGTAATTGTTGAAAATTGTGAACATTCCGAAAGTAAAGCTCTGGTGATGGGTGAATGTCTACCATCACCAGATAAAACCAGTCGCTCACTCTTGGTACCGATCTACCTGTTGGACGATGACCAAGAGAATAACGACAACTATGTGGTCTTTGAAAACAATAAACATGATTTCTTTGGCACTCAGGATCCATTATTGAATGGAAAATTAAATGTGATCAATACCATTCTTGAGGGCATACAGAAGCATATCAGTATTATGCCATCCAATCCCATTCGATTGGAAAATCTTTATTTGTACTGTAGGCAAAAATCGCAACATACAGACGACACGCAATATGTGAGCAACAAACGATTCGCAAAACAACTACTGTGAGCAGCACTGGGTGCGCTCCACATCAAACTTGTGATCTTAAAAATATACCAAAGGAAGAATCGAGCTTGGAGGTTTAAGGAAACCTCCAAGCATTCTCGCGAACTAATCTGAAAACGGCAACCGGGCAACAACAGAAGAACCGACAAACCATTTGACCTGGGGAAATTGGAGTATGGAATCAACAAAAGGACGGCGATGATTGGAAATCAGTGGAGTCAAATGGCATACGATCCACCGTAGCCGCAGAAAGACGTCTGGCTGAAGACGTTGAACTTAGCGCTTGTTGGGAGGCAACCCATCCGTAAATAACTTAGGTTCTGTGTTTTGAAGTAATTAGGAAAAATTAATCATCATCATTGCAGGAATTCATAACTTGAAGCAAGTGTGGGGTCAATCGAAAGAATTGCAAAAGTTGAAGGTCGCAACGTGGTATTGTATCCGGTAGACGTACATGCTGCCTTGAGGGATCTTGATGTCAGGATGGCGTGCATGGAGGCCCACCACTGCTGGATTGCAGAGACGCAGAGGATGATCATGCTCCAGCTACACATGGAGGACATACCACCCTCTAGAGATCGAGATGATGAGGCTGGTCCATCTGGGACACAGCATGATGATTGATTGTACTTTTTTTTAGCTTTTTGAAACATTGTACATAACCTACTATGATCTTTTATATTTGTGTGATCTTTTGCGTTTAATTTGTTTATGGGTGTTGTATGCAAGTACCAATGGAAATCTACCGAGGAGTTGTTTCACGCAAGTGTGGGGTCATTGTACCCCTACACTTGCCAATTACCGGCGTGTTCACTATTGCGCCACAACTTCGGGAATCTGAATCATGATGTACCAATTTTATCCTATGACAGTTAATTCCAACAAGCAATCTACTGTCTAAAGGGGTAACTCTTTCTCCCTTATTCTGAAATGTTTTTATGTACAACGGGGACGTTGTACGGTCTTAAGTGTGGGGTGTGGACGGTCGAAAGAGTTTATTTTTTGAAATTTTTGCGAAAACTAGTAATTTTTAAAAAAATAGCAATTTTTCAAAAATTTTAAGAGATTGTAATTTTGAAACGAATAGCTTTTGAATGTTATAGCATTGGTATTTTTCAAGAGATACTGTTTAGTTGTAAGCATGCTATTGTTTAGTCAAATAAGTTGCGTTTTTAAGAGTTAGAAAATTTTAGATTTGGAATATTTTAGGGTTGGAATTTAGGAGGGAAATGTCAATCAGTGGCCTTTGTTGTTTGAGCCAGTAGGTCTGAAACAGGTGACCCCGAAGGGGTATTTATGCACCTTAGTACCTAAGATCGTCTGGTCTGGGATAGTATTTCTGAAAGCTCGTTACACGAACAACATCGAAAGTCATGGATAGTTCATTAACGACCTTTAGAATCTGAATGAGTAAGTGCACTTTTGTGAACTGAAAATTTGTAATCAATGGTTCTTTAGAAAGTTGTGAATTCCAAAGGGTATTCTGGTCATGTTTTAATAAGTCATTTTCAATCTAACTTCTAAAAACAAGAAACTTTGAAACTGGAAGCGTTTAAAAATGTTGGTTATAATTTGTTAAAAACTCTCTTGCTTGGGGACAAGCAAGGCACAAGTGTGGGGTGTTTGACAACGCCTAGTAATATCAAGCATTTTAGTTGTTGTTAGGGCCTATTTTTTATGAAATTATATCATATAAGTCATGGTATTACTCTCTTTTGTGCTTAGTGCTTGTGTGCGAAAAAAGGGAAAAACAGGGACTAAAGACATACAAAATGCAGAAGTTTGGATAATGTTCACTTTTCAGTCGAAAACGTACGCACGCCGCGAGTAGAAGACACGTGCGTCGCGGATAGTCAAAGATCAGGCGATGAGTTGAAATTCAAACAACGAAAAACGGGGATAAGGACAACGTGCACTGTTGTTTTTAGCCATGCACGACGCGATTGGCTCGATTTTGCAACTATAAATAGAGGCATCTAGGTCGAATTTTAGCAGCAAAGAAACAACCCAAAGGTGGAACCTAGGCTTCTTTGACTCAGGATTTCGGATTTTAGCAGCTTCAATTGGTATTTTTATGTTTTTAATTTCTTTTTAGCATTTATATAGTTTTAGTTATTGCTTGATTCCTTCGATTCTGGATTGTCGAATCTGTTGGAACAAGTTTAGTTTGAATTATTTTCAAAGTTAGAACATTGTGGTTTCTGGAATTGGTTTTAGTTTATGAAATTCAATACAATGCATGATGCAACTATCCAAACCCATGTCCATATCATAAAAGTCCATCTCACCCTCAATGGCGCCTACCCAAGTTCACAAGTAAAATGCACAAAGCATACTACTTGATCCCCATGTAGGTTGAACTAAGACTAACGGCCATCACACTAGCCTCATGAAGGGTAGCAACTCCCTCATGCGGTTCCCTATTGGCGAGAACAATTCCACAAACATCATTTGAGGGTCTATCTCAGGCTCTCTAAGTGGAAAACCATCATCAAGGTGGCTATCTCAGCCAAACATCATTAAGGTCATCATAAGGTTCACACAGTCAATCCCATCCTATATGCAATGCGTTAATAGGATGCTCAAAACGTCTTTCAAAAACAGCATCATAGTCTTTGTTTGAAAACATATTTAAAAGGACTCATTTCATGCAATGCACATATAGTACTCATATAAAAATTAGCACATAAAAGCATGCATAAAAATAGTTGATAGCACACACAAAAGATAATAGTAGGGATGTGTACTCTTGGTAAACTCACCTGAGGTCAATTGAAAAGTCAACACTAGCCTTGAAACGTCTTAGAGTCTGAATTTGTCAATTCCTAGTCCTCATCTGCTCAACCTCTAATTTCCTATGATCAAATTGTATCGATATAAATACATGTACAAAATATATCACCTTTACCAAAATAAATATCACTACTAAAATTAATTAGTCATAAATTAAAGTTACTTTTTATTTGTAAAATACGCTATAATCTCATGGTTAAAACTCTATCAATAACCCAATATAATAGCCCAAAGAATAGACCCAAGGTAGCCTCTAAGTCCGATAGAAATAAGCCCAATCAAATCTTAACATCAAATGAATGCATCGTCCCATTAGGTCATACCGAACCTAATTTCACCCGAGAATCAGTCAACACAGCCAAGGAGTTTACCTCATTGGCTAACGATCATGCCTGATGCCAGGCCACACTCTCATCGCCGCCTATTCCTCCTTCGGCGACAACAAGCATCGACTCCGGCGGAACCACACTCATTCGCGACTGTTTCGATTGCTCCGGCTAACTGATTCACGGCGACGCCACTCTTCTCCGGTGCTGTTCTAGTTATCCGGCGCAACCCCGCCATCCCTAAGATTCATCGCCAATCCACATGAGCTCTTTATTATCTCACCAGTGAAGCGTGACAAAACCACCTTGACACCACCACATCGAGGTCTGCTGCGACAGCACACTCACGTACTCTCCCCTCTCTTTATTATCTCATCAAACACGCACTACTCACACGAGATTACAGTAGACCTGGCCGGAAAAACCCATGAGCTCCACCGGGGCTAAATGCTTCCATCCTTACCAGGTTAAACTCTCGCCTGCCTCCTGACCGAACCCCTCCAGGATTCACCGTATCTCCACTTTTTGTTTCCTCCCGGCGGTTAGAGTCAACCAAGTCCTCGCTGCCTAACACACTTTTAGCCCAGCAACACCCACTACACACACACACCGATTAATTTGAGCTTACAAGTCCAATAAGAACCAAGGGGTCCGTTACCTTCTCATTCCCATTCTCCCTCTCTTCGTCTTGACAGTCTTGTCTTCACCTTCCACTAGTTTCTGGACTAGCAGCCTCAATATATTCCCTCTTGATCACATGAGCTCACCGGCAAAGAATTAGATTGTCGGAAACCTTCAACTGACGGCCATACAAACTCTCATTCCCTCCCTCTATACTCGACATTCCCACTGTCTCGAGCATTCTCTCTTGATCTTGCTCTCTCTCACAAATTATGATGGAACAGAATCTCTACGAACCAGAATTGCACGTACCCATAAATGGGAATTACATGGACCACTAGCGCTGAATTTACTAAAATGCCTCTTCTCTTTAATCTTTCTGTCTTTTCTGGAATTTACGAAAATACCCCTAGTCATAAGGTTTATTATTAGCCAAGTCTTATTTCATGTAATATCTCATGGATTTCTTTTATATATTTATTGTTTGGTCTTAAAATTGTAACTTTATCAAAATGCCCTCGGTGAATCTGGATTTTACCAAGTCTTATTTCGTGTAATATCTCATGGATTTCTTTTATATATTTATTGTTTGGTCTTAAAATTGTAACTTTATCAAAATGCACTCGGTGAATTTGGATTTTACAAATTATACATTCATTTTCTCTTTTCTTGTAAAACTTAGACACATTTCAATTATGATTTTACCAAAATACCCTTATACTAATTCGAGTCATCAAAGTGAAGTTGGTTATAATTATCGAAAGCACACAAGATCAAATTAATCACATATACTTATATCGTCATTGCTATAATTGAACTTGTTATTTAAATGAAGTTCCATATTTACAAAATTAATAATTCGCCCCTTTAATGTAATATAAATAATCAAATGTTAATATGAGAAATAAGGGTATAATTTCTCATTTGACGAGAAGTATTGATGTTCAAAACATTTGCATATAGTAGCAAACGACCTATGAAACATTAGTAATTATTATAATTATTGTTTATTTATTTAAGCTTAATGAAAATTTGAACTTATTTTAAGTTTTTCAAAAATTTATTTTATCAAATTAGTCCAAAATTTCTAGGCCCGACGGATGTTGCACTTACTAGCATATACAGTCAATATCAACAACTTATGAATTATTGGAAATTCATGGGGTTCATGACACTTACTTGGGCCTCGATGAATCATGCGCATTGCATCCTTCCGTTTAAGAAAATTGTTTGATTGTGTTTATTAATTTTCCAAAGACGGTTCTCAGTCCATGGTTTGAGTTTGATTTCCCCCTAAGGTTCCTCCAAATCCCTCAACCATGACTCTGATACCAACTTATAATGTCCCAAAAACACATATAAAATTTTTTTCTTTTAAACCCCAAATATAATAAACCATACGTCCAAACCATTCATTCATTGAAACCATTCATTTAGTTCAGCAAAAGATAAATAAGTGTTTCATAATCCATAGTCAATAACATCACAGCGGAAGTAACAAAATAGATGCCAATGCCCGCGATCACGCTGTGCCCGAGCCTCTCGCGCCATGAGTACCTTAAACATTTTAAACTTAAAACCGTAAGCACATTGCTTAGTGAGTTCCCCATATTTTCCAATAATTCATAAACATCATTTACCAAACATCACTCGACTCTCGGGCTTGTCCCGATCCGTCGGAAATCATCGTCATCGACTTTCGTTGGCAAACATCGTCATCGGTTTTCGCCGGCAAACATCGTCATCGGATTTCGCTGGCAAACATCGTCATCGGCTTTCGCCGGCAAACATCATCAACATCATAATCAAGGTAGTGAGGAGACTCACCTAATCTGTAGCTAAATAAACGTAAAGGAAGGTCGGTGAAATCCTCCTAGCTTCATATTATCAAAATATTTCATCAAACAAGGTTTCAACTTCCAAACTCTCTAACCAAAGCCAATACTAGAGTTTTCCAGGGGTTTTGACTTTAAAAGTCCACTGGCTAAGAAGTCAAAGTCAACAGGTCAACCAAAAGTCAGCAAAAGCCAAACAAACTAATTAGTGCCGCTAATCTCTTAGGATTAGCACCGCTAATGGCTCTGTTCAGCCCATTTCACCATTAAGTGCTTAATCCGTCCAGACAGAAGCTCCAACTTTCAGGAGTTGTCCCAAACAGTCCATTGACTTATAAAAACGTAACTTAAACCACCAATCCTAGCCAAACAAGCTCATGGTGACAAATCTAGCTCCAAAATGAAGATTAACAACTTAAAACTTCATCGAAAAACCACATTAAGACTAGGCTAGAGTTTTTCTCAAGGATTTAGAGACTCAAAGGAGAAGAACTCATCCTTAGCCTCTAAATCTCACCCTCATCCAAGATATGGAGCCATCATTGTCTTGAAAATATTGGAAATGACTTCATAACTCCATTAACAACAAGAACTAAGGAAAAACAAGGTTCTAACACTTACAATGGTCCAGGGACATTAAGAACTTGACTCCTTCTAAGCACCTCTCTCTCTAGAGCACCTTGCTACCTTCTTCTTCCTCCAAGATACTTCACAAACCCACAAATGAAGCTCAAACAACCATGAAAGCTTGAGAGAGAGTTTACAAGTGTTTTCTGGAGTTCTAGAGGCAAAATGATGGACTTGGGGGTGTTATATGACTTAAAAATGGCCCAAATCATGAAATATTGGACTTATTCCCGCTCAAACGAAGTTAGCGGCGCTAACTTGAAAGTTAGTGTCACTAATTGCAAGTCCATGCAAGGTCAACTTCGCGTTTCAAACTGGCTCGCGACTGATACAGGATTTTGTAAAGTTAGCGCCGCTAACTTCTAATTTCCTCAATTCATTATTTTGTTTTTTATTTTAATAGTTAAATGCTATTTCCTGAATACCAAGTTCCGGGTTTTACACCGTTACACGGACAACAAAGAAAGTCATGGAATTTCCGTCAACGGCCTTTAGGATTACAACAACTAAGTTGTAAACTGAAAGTTTGTAATCAAGAGTTCTTTAGAAAGTCGTGATTCTCAAGGGTATTCTTGTCATTTTTGAAAAATTTAATTTACTTAACTTCTTAGATATCAATAAACCTTGAAAATGAGGATTTTCAAAAAACTTTGAGTTTTAGTTATAAGTTCATAAAAGCTCTATTTGCTTGGGGACATGCAAAGCACAAGTGTCAGATGTTTGATAACACTCTTTATTGTTACACATTTTACGCGTTATTAGACTGGGTCTTAGTTGTTGTATGATTATAAAAAGCCTAATATCGCTAACTTTTAGTGCCAAGTGTTTTGCTTATACTTTTTGTGAAAATGTAGGGTTCTAAGTGTGAAATTGGTGAAGTAGGAGATGAAAAACGAGGATAATGACAAAAGAGCAACTCACGACGTGTATAAGATCTCGACGCGGCGCTGAATCGGGATAAAATCGTGATCCGAAGAGGTTTGAATTTTAAAGAGAGATAAAATAGCGATATGGCTTGACCCGCGATGCGGATGACGATAGTTAGCAGCGTGGGCCATCAGATTCCACAACTATAAATAGAGAATTCTAGGTTGAAATTCGGGAGCGAAGACTGATCCATCTAGTGAATCGCTGGATTCTTTCACTCAATTTTCATAGTTATTCAGTTCCATACTCGTAGTTTGTTAGATTTACTTTTGTTACAACATTTTTAGTTTGTAATTACTCTTATGTGTTATGAGTATTATGTTTCTAGGAATTTCATCAATCACAAAGTTTTTAGTTTTCTGATTGAGAGTAATCATTCGGCTCTCTTTTCAGTTTCGATTATTGAATAAGTGTTAGTTGGTCGATTATAATGCAAGATGTGGTTTTTATTCAAAGTATTGGATTTGATCTAGTTCTATGCTTAGATCTAGGTTTGGTTGTTAGTTATAATTGTTTGAGTTGTTTTGGATCAAAAAGTGTAGTGATATCTACCTACTATAGAATGATGCTATAGTACGTTTTTGTTATCGACACAAAGTGCCAACCACGAACTCCATAGTTCGACCCTTGCTTACTGCTGCTAGCGTAACGTAAGGTTTTTATTTTTGAGTTTGACCACATCAACGAATGCGACGAGATAAACCACATGATGCACGGTCCTTGTGGTCACTTATGACTAAAAAGTCCTTTTATGCAGGATGAGCCAACACAATGTTGGTGGAGATATCCAAGACAATTTAATGAAGTGACGACACATGGAAAAGACTCATATCCATTATATCAGAGGAGAAACATTGGAATAAGGAAATGCATTGGATAATACAATCCAATGTTGCTAATGAGGTTCAATTGCGACATGAATGTCGAGGTTTCCTCAAGCATAAAATCTGTGAAATATGCTTTTAAGTATGTTGACAAGGGATATGACAAATAAGTTGTCAATATTGATCCAGATGGAGCAGAACCTATTATTAATGAGATCACGAGATATCAAGATGCACATTAAGTCTCGCCCCTAAGGCAAGATGGCAGATTTTCAGCTTTGCACTTTCTAAAATACATGCTTTTATCATGGCTTTACATCTTCATCTCCCAAACCAACACTTAGTTAGATATCTCAGATAATGATACAATGACTGATATTGTTAAGATGGAGAATGATAAGAGGTCAATGTTGCCCACTTTTTTCGACATGAATAAAAAAATGAGAATGAGAGACAATATCTATATAAAGAATTTTCAAGATACTTTACATGGAACTCAAGAAAACGTTGCTGGAATTATCGAAAGAAAGGATCAATGAGAGGCAAATTGGTTTCTGCTAACCCAACTGAAGGAGAGTGATATTACCTACGAATACTCCTGACACATGTTAGAGGGCCAACATGCTTTGAAAATCTTTACAAAGTGAACAGCATATTACACCCAACACAGGGCTGGCCCATTGCTTTTACGTGTCCGGGGCAAGATGAATAAAAATGCTCAGGGCGAGATGGATAAAAATTCTCCTATGTTAAGCGAGATGGATAAAATTCCCCTATGTTTATTTTTATATCGTAGGACGCACCAAAACACATAACAAAAATTTATACAAAAACGTGCTATAAATTTTTTAAATTAAACAAAATTCGTAATCATAAACCCATTCCTCCAATTTGATCTTCCAATCCACCTAAACCAAAAACGAACTCTACCAGGAGGATTCACAAAAAGATGTTCTTGGCCCATCAAAAATTAGTGGTGGTGAATAAGCAATTCTTGGCCCATACATCATTCCATCAACATGTTCACTGCTCACCAAAGAGTTCATTTCCTGCTGTGAAACTAGAGAATGGCAGGTAGGAGACAGAATGTTAACAATATGGTGATCTAGAGAATGTATATTGTGGAGGCGGATATAGCTATGCATCACCATTAACACAAACGAGTGGTGTGGTGACTGGAGAATATGTACCATATGGAATTTGTGAATTGTAGCCATAACCCTGTGTGAAACACAAGAGAATTTCCTATATAGATAGCCTGAAAAATAAAAACACAAGTAAAATGGAAAGACTTATTACTATGCAATAGTTGTGAGATACTGAAACGCAAAAACTAAATTCAAAAGGTATCCGTTAACATACAGTGTTTCTGTGTTAGTGAATGGAGAGTATTCATCCTATTTACCCGAGCCATTTGAAACCTGTAGAAAAAATAACCAATAATAATGTCATCAAAAGGTATTTTTCAAGAACTGAAAGCTAGACTAAAATAAAAACAAACCATTGTAGTACATTGGACTATACCTTGAATAGCTGATTGCAACATCTTGACTCTTGAGAACTATTAGAACAAACTAAAAACTCATTTGCGCCGACCTTGGCTATGTCGACTAGCACAAACCAAGTCGACACGACCTGAACATATTTGTTTTATTTTTTCGTTAATGTTTGATTTTCTGCTAGATTAAAATGATATTAGAGTAACAAATAACCAACTGAAGCAATCGATTTCAAGAGGCATTAGAATGATTGAATAATCGAATGAGAATATTAGAATAAGAGAAATCCTCAAACTGAAATCAGATTATGCCTCTCTCGATTTAGGGAACACATTTAAATCGCGATTCTAAGAAATTGATTTATCAGCATAATAGAGATCATCAAATCATGCCTCACTGGATTTAGAGAACTCATCAGTCGACCCCTCGATCTTCTACGTATTGGTTTTTCAAGGTGTCGATTACAACTCTCAAGGCTGACTTCAATTATCCCCCATCCCACGCAAGAGAGCCTTTATGGCCTTGCATCCAGCGAATACAAAATCGATATACTGATTTGTTTTGGTCTGAAGTTATCGGGCCAAATGATATCCATACTTAATGAATAGACTAAATCTATGACCCGTTTTTCTTTGCTGCCCTGGGACTTAGCCCATCTCGCCCAAGTATTGGACTGGCCTTGACCCAACATTTTGTACAGCTGCTACTGAGAGAGGATTAACAGAGATCGGCGATATTCTATCTGAATGTCTTACAGAAGCCTCATTATTTCAATTTCCTGTGGCTCTTAGAAGTTTATTTGCAACTATGTTGATTTATTTCGATCCTGGGGATGTTTGCAAGTTATGGGATGACCACTATAGTTCACTTTCCAAAGATTATAGGCAACAATGTGAGAGTGTTGAATGAATTTAATGTATGGTTCTTGTAGATTTTGTTATATTTTTGAAATCTATGGGTAAGGATCTTGGTGACTTTTATCTCCCTATAGTAAATACAACCATTAATTTAGAATCTAAAGGATATCCTGAGGTACAAGAGGAGTATTCCTTGGTTGTTGAATATGAACACCATCATGCTAAAGATTCTCTCAATATAGAAACTCCATATGATGATATCATGAGACACGTAGATCATAATCTACCAGGTGCTTTTTTTATAGATGGTATTGGTAGAACTGGAAAAAAAATTTTGTACAAAGAATTGTTTGTCGAGGTTCGTTCCTGTGGTCTTATTGCACTTGAGACTACTACATCTGGTGTTGCGGCTAATAATATGTCTGGAGGGAGAACATCTCACTTGCGATTTAAGATTCCCATAAATATTAATAATAATTCTATACAATATCAAACAACGGAGTAGGGCTACTCAACTACTTCGTTTGGCAAAAATAGTCATACGGGATGAATCAACAATTCCATAGGCAAGCAGTAGAGGCGGTGGATAGAACGATCAAGACATTACAAATGTGAGCCTCCCCTTTGGTGGAAAGATAATGAATGATCTTGGGGTGGTTTTAAACAGGTCTTGCTAGTTGTTAGATGTGGAACTCGAGCAGAAATTGTAAACTCTAGTTTGTGGATGTCTCCTCTTTGGTCTTTGATAAAAAAGATGCAATTAACTATAAATATGAGGGCACTGACTGATCCATGCTTTTCATATTTTTCAATATGAATTGGCGACGAAGATAAAAGCTATCGATGGAATTTTTATCCGAACACCTTACATTGGTCAAGCAAAATCGAAAGACGATTTGATTAATGCAATATTTCCTTCTTTGGAATCAATGGAGATTCTTTGGATTATATTATTTCTAGGGCGATATTATCAACTAAAAATGAAAATGTCGATGAAATTAATGATCAGTTGTTAAACTCTCTAAATGTTAGTGGTTTACCCCCTTACTAGCTTTGACTCAAAATTGGATGCCGTATAATACTTTTACGGAATATTGATCCTTCAAATGGATTATATAATGACACAATATTAATATGCGAAGGTTTTCAATTGAACGTCATAGATGTAGAAATAGCAGTTGGTCTTCATGCTGGAAAGAGAGTTTTTTTTGCTTAGAATCCTTCTTTGTCCATCTACACATGACATGTTTCCATTCAAATTGATAAGAAAATAGTTTCCAATTTAGCTTAGCTTTGCTATGACAATCAATAAAGCTCAGGCCAGACAATTCCAAAGGTGGGTGTTTTTCTACCAGAATGAGTATTCTCGGATGGACAACTTTACGTAGCGCTCTTTAAAGGAATATCACGTGACAATACAAAAGTCTTAGTGAATTCAATCAAAGATATTAAAAAATTTAATTGTAATGATATCTGTTGATACATTATGTGTTTTTTGGAATATGACATACTATCATTTTTAACCAAAAATTAGAGCATAATTTCCTTTTGAATCCAAATTAGCAACATACACTCATATTTAACCCAAAACAGCAACGTGCATTATTTATAATATTTTAATGCTGCTATATACAATACAATATATTTTCGAAAGGATACTAATCACTATAATAAAACTATTGATAAAAAAGTCACTATTCGACGTTTGATAAAAAAACAAATTTGTCGACAAAAAACAATTGATCGAAAGTCACTATTCGACGTCCGATGAAAGAAAATTAATCTCCGTCCTAAAACTATTCATGTAAATGAAATTAAATGTCGTCCGATGCATTGCGCGAGTAAACACCTAGTGTGTGTGTGTGTGTCTCTCTCTCTCTCTCTCTATATATATATATATATATATATATATATATATATATATATATATATATATATATATATATATGTATATGTATATGTATATGTGTATATATATATATATATATATATATATATATATATATATATATATATATATATATATATATATATATATATATATATATATATATATATATATGATATACCATAGGCGACGTACTCGCCAGCTCGTCAACACGACAGCATGGCAAGACGTCCAGCCAGCTGCTAGGAGACGCACGACCCGCCTGGCTGGACGACACGCTCCCTAACAACCTCGAATATTCGGGAATCCCATAAACCAATAAAGGAATGACAGCTCTCCTCGCAAGAGCTCAAGGTACGATTTACCAACACGAATGATTCGGTTAGTGTACGACCCACTACCTGGTCAGACCGATGCACCAATCACAGAAAAGCACAGGAGATCCACCAATCAAAGAAGGCCCACGATCCCAACGATCGTGTGGTCCCCCAAAGGTACAACGGTATATGATGATCAACCCCATGGGAAGATCATCATCGTCATTCTCATTCTCCTTTTCGTTATCAGATTCTCTTTCACCTTTTCGATCATCGTACTAACTAGATCGTCGGAGCGCCCTCCCGGGACCGCCTCGCGGAGTGCGACTGACCGTTTTCCTCGTTATTGTGAACTCAGGCCTTCCTTCCAGTCAACCGGCGAACACATAGAAGGACAAGTTCTCATCATTGGTGCCATCCGTTGTGTGACACCGCAAGGATAATACTCTCTGAAACTGAATGGCTACACCATCGGAGAATCAGCAAGACAACGTAACACCAAGCCCAATCCGACCGATGATGCCCCTAGACGCCGCTACACCACAAACGCCGGTAAACGTACTCAATACACCTTCTTCAGCCACTATTTTACCACCATGGCAGCCGCCGCCGCCAACTCCTGTAGCGCCACCAGTGACGTCCCTCAACCCCCTACTTCAAACCGGAACGTCGTTAATCCCACCATTATTTACACCACAGATCACTACACCCACAATGACGGGAATGTCGATGTTTCCTCTTTTCCCTTTCCTTCAGTTGGGAACATCGACGAATTCCCCCATTTCCCTAGGATTTTCTTCATCTATATCAGCGCCATTAACCACCAGTTTCTCCTCGACCCCTACACCAGTCTCAACTATCCCCCATCAGATGTTTACCGGTATGCTAACGCCCCATACATCCCTTGGACTGCCACCATTCTACGGCGGCAGTTATACACCACCTTACATAGCGCCACCATATAATTTTGTACCACTTCATTCACCTTTTCAGCAATATACACCAGTTCCAATTCCAATTCCAACAGTAACAGCCAGTCGTGCTCCTTTTGTCAAAGAGTTACTGGACTACGAGATTCCAAGTACAGCCAAGCTGCCGACGTTGAAAGTTTATAACGGTACAACATGTCCTTATAGCCATATTGACACATATGAATGGCATATGATGTCCCTGAAATTAGATCAGTGATTCTGGTGCACGTACTTTCCAACAACTTTGGATGGAAACGCAGGCGCGTGGTTTAAGAGTTTGGCACCAAATAGCATCTACAATTTTGAACGGTTGAAACAACTCTTCCTAACAAATTTCATGCAACTCAGAAAGTATAGAGGCGATAATCACACCATCATGGGATGTAAACAACGCGAGGGCGAGTCTGTGAAAGAATACTTCAGGCGTTTTAACAAAGCAACACTAGACGTTCCGGGACAAGACGATAGAATGGTAATAGGCGCCTTCACCTTGGGACTTCTCCCAGGACCGTTGTCCAGGAAGTTCCTGGGAAAACCACCCCAAACGCGTCACGAACTCAAAGAGAGAGTAGAACGTTTTCTCCGTCAAGAAGAAGGAACTGTGGAAAAACAATCATATCTCAAAGCAACTTCATACCAATACCATAAACGCCATGATCGATACCAGCACCGTAGCTGCCGAACCGACTATGCCACTCCTTCCTTTAGAGGAGGGCGACCACCACGGCGGTACAACCCATTCCCTAGAGAAGAGCAACGAAATTGAAACACAGATGTTTACGTGATCAAAGAAAATACTGGTAAAGCCCAAGACAATAGACACCGATACTGTGAATACCATAAAAGTAGGGCTCATGACACAGTGAATTGTGCTATGTTGAAACGGGAAATGGAGGAAAAACAGCTTAAAGGAAATCTCATAGAAACGGCAAGGAAATTACGGGAACAATATGAAACAGATAGGAACATGAGAAGAAACAAGAAGGACGAAAAAGGAGCTGGGCGAGGACTTGACATACTAGCTATTCGCGCCTGCCACAAACGAACCTCACGTACCAGAGAGGAAGCCGCGCACCCCCATCCAAAGATTCTAAACCTGGACTTTTCTATAGACGATCCCAGACCAGAAAACTGGCAGGGAGACAACCCTTTAATCATCGTTGGATATGTCAAGAATATTAAGATCCATAGAGTATATATCGACAGTGGAAGTGCCGCAGACATCATTCACGAGCATTGTTTCAACTTACTTCCTCAAGTCATTAAGGATACCTTAAAGCCGGCCAAGGGCCGATTGGTAGGGTTTACAGGCCACAACATCTGGCCAGTCGGAACAATACACCTCCCCTTCACACTACGGAGCTTCGATGAGAAGCTCCACAAAACCATTCTCCTCGAATTTGTTGTGGTAAGGGCACCGTCGGAGCACAACATGATATTGGGGCATCCAGGACTCCTGAAATTCGGCGCAGTAGCATCTACGGTCCATGACACACTCAAATTCAAAATCTCCGGCAGCACGACATGCGTCCTGGCCACAAACCCTCAACAATTGAGATGCTACCAGGTCATGCAACCTACAGATATCGTCCGTCCCACTAAGAAAGTAAGATCGGAAGAGTCCGGTGACAAGGTGATTGTTAACCAAGATTACCCTGAGCAGCCTATCAAGATAGGCGACACACTCCCCGCTGATGTAAGAGACGCAATTATCGCTCTCCTCCGGAAATACCAGCACGTGTTTGCATGGAAGCCATCTGACATGGTAGGGGTGGATAGAGATGTTATAGAGCACAACTTAAATGTCAAAGTGGGGAGTGGTGCCATTAAGCAAAAGAAGAGAAGCCAAGCTGGCGAGCGTAATGCAGCGATCAATACTGAAGTATCCAAATTGGTGGCCGCCGGAATTCTATGAGAAGCAATTTTCCCCGATTGGATAGCCAACCCAGTAATGGTCAAAAAACACGATGGCAGTTGGCGTATGTGTATAGACTATACAGATTTGAACAAAGCGTGTCCCAAAGACTGCTACCCTCTGCCGGAGATCGACCAGAAAGTAGAGTCACTCCAGGGTTTCCGATGGAAGTGTTTCCTAGATGCGTATAAAGGATATCACCAAATTCAAATGAAGAAAGAGGACGAAGAAAAGACTGCATTCTACACTGATAAGGGAACATTTTGCTATAAGAAAATGCCGTTTGGATTGAAAAACGCAGGAGCAACTTACCAACGCCTGGTCGACAGAATGTTTCGCGATCAAATCGGGAGGAATATTGAGGTTTACGTTGACGACATGGTCATCAAAAGTCAAGAAACTTTAGCACTGACGGCTGACATTGAAGAAACTTTCAGGACGCTGGAAAAAGCAAAAATGAAATTAAATCCATCAAAGTGTGTCTTCGGAGTAGAAGAAGGCCAGTTCTTGGGATATTATGTAACGAACCAGGGTGTCCTCCCTAACCCGGAAAAAGTCCAAGATGCTATCGAAACCAAAACCCCCACTACATTGAAGGAAATGCAAGGTCTTAACGGAAAGTTGACCGCCCTAGGCCGTTTTATAGCCAAGTCAGCTGAAAAAGCATTGCCACTCTTTAATACGTTGAAAGGAAAAGTCAGCAAAGAAGGATTCCGGTGGACGCCTGCAGCTGATGAAGCGTGGCAAAAGCTCAGGAAAACACTCAGTTAACTGCCGACGCTCGCCAGCCCAACCCCCGGGGAAACTTTGTTTGTATACCTGTCGGCGGCACAAGAAGCGATTTCAGCAGTTTTGGTGAAGGAAAGGAACACCACGCAGTTACCAGTGTATTTCGTAAGCCGAGCACTTCAAGGCCCAGAAGTCAATTACCCAATATTGGAAAAACTTGTACCGGCACTTGTGCACGCCGCCAGGCGCCTCCGACGATATTTCCAGGCGCACCACATTGAAGTTCTTACCAACCAACCGTTAAAGAAAATACTCTTGAAACCAGAAAACTCCGGCCGACTGGCGAAATGGGTAATAGAATTAGGGGAGCATCACATTGAATATCGACCGCGATCAGGTATCAAAGGCCAAGCTCTAGCGGATTTTCTCATTGAAATCCCAGAGCAAACGCAAGTAGCAGCGCCAGATAGCGAGCAAAAACCCATAGCTAAGCAACAATGTGAGTGGATTCTTTATACTGACGGGGCAGCAAGCAAAGAAGGATCGGGAGCAGGCCTAATTTTGAAGAGCCCACACGGAGAGGAGATTACATACGCATTAAGGTTCGATTTCAAAACATCCAATAATGAAGCGGAGTATGAAGCTCTGTTAGCAGGTTTAAGACTGGCAATCGAAAACAGGGCAAAGCAAGTCGCAGCTCTGAGCGACTCAATGCTCGTAACGAACCAAGTCAATGGCCGATACGAAGCCAGAGATAGGAGGATGCAAGGATACATGGATGCAGTTCAAAAGCTAACTAAATCCTTCGACATATTCTCTATCAAACAGATTCCAAGATCGGAAAACAGAAGAGCGGATGCCCTGAGTAAACTAGCCTCAACCTCTTTTGACCATTTGACAAAGCAAGTGCTGGTTGAAGTTTTACCAGTAAGAAGCATAGACGAAAAACAAATCTGTGACACAACACGCGAGGAAGCAACGTGGATGACACCTTACATAGAATACCTTCGACACGACACATTACCAGAGGACGATGCAAACGCACGAAAGATAAGGATCAAGGCTCCCAATTTTACAATAATTGAGGGAACGTTGTATAAAAAAGGATACCTTACCCCGTGGCTGAAGTGTATAACCAAGGAAGAAGGACGACAAGTGTTGGAGGAAATACACTCAGGGCTAGCAGGAGCTCATGAAGGGGCGCGCGCTCTAACTCGTAAAATACTACGAATAGGGGTCTTCTGGCCAGACATCTACCATGACGCGATAGAAATGACGCGAACATGCACCGAGTGCCAAACCTTTACCCCGGTGCAAAACTTACCTCCCAACACCATGACAAGCATTAGCAGCCCATGGCCGTTCTACCAGTGGGGAATTGATATTGTCGGACCATTTCCAGAAGCTCCTGGGAGGGTGAAATTCCTCGTAGTCGCTATTGACTATTTCACAAAATGGGTGGAAGCTGAGCCACTGGCCTCCATCTCGGGCAGGACCATCATAAAGTTTATGTGGAAAAACATACTGACAAGGTTCGGTACGCCTAGGGTGCTGATCAGCGACAACGGATTACAATTTGCAGAGAATCCGTTCCGGGGATGGTGTGAAGAAAGAAACATCCGCCAGCAATTCACATCAGTGGCACACCCGCAAGCGAACGGTCAGACGGAAGTAACCAACCAAACCATCGTCAATGGAATCAAGAAGAGGTTGGGAAAAGCTAAAGGTAACTGGGTAGAGGAATTTCCAAGCGTCTTGTGGTCCTACCGAACAACCCCCCGAGCTGGCACGCGAGAAACTCCATTCAGTTTAACATACAGCACGGAGGCTGTACTTCCCCCAGAATTAATGATAACATCTCTCAGAATTTCCACTTTCGCACCAGAAAAAGTTGAGGAAGATTTGCGACACAGTCTGGACTTGCTAGATGAAAAAAGGGAACTCGCTAACTTGCGACAAGCAGCGTACAAATCCAACACGGAAATGTATTATAACAAACGGGTACAATCCAAAGCCTTTAAAGTGGGAGACTTTGTGCTGAGAAGGAACGAAGTCAGCCATGCACAGCCAAGAGGCAAGTTAGGACCGACGTGGGAGGGTCCCTACAAAGTGCAAGAGGCGCGCCGGAATGGGTCCTACGTGCTAGAGACCACCGATGGAAAAACAATACCAAGGACATGGAATGCTCAGCACTTAAGAAAATTCTTTTTCTAAGAACATCGCATTTGAATAGTTACGGCCCAAAAACTCTCGAATGTACACGCCTAATCTTCACAAGGAGCTAGGCTCCAGGCATTAACATATGTTTTGTTTTAAAAAAAAAAATGCATTGTCTTTTTCAAGCTATACCTCCCAAATCGATAAAAGGTGGGTTGGACTGATCACCCAACCCACAGACATCAATTGAAATCAAAATTGTGGCCGAGCACCACACCCATTAAGTCGAAACTTAATATTTGTGGCCGAGTACCACATCAATCGAAATCAAAACTGTGGCGAGCACCACACCCATTAAGTCAAAACTTAATATTTGTGGCCGAGCACCACATCAATCGAAATCAAAATTGTGGCCGAGCACCACACCCATTAAGTCGAAACTTAATATTTGTGGCCGAGCACCACATCAATCGAAATCAAAACTGTGGCCGAGCACCACACCCATTAAGTCGAAACTTAATGTTTGTGGCTGAGCACCACATAAATCGAAATCAAAATTGTGGCCGAGCACCACACCCATTAAGTCGAAACTTAATGATTGTGGCTAAGCACCACATCAATCGAAATCAAAACTGTGGCCGAGCACCACACCTATTAAGTCAAACCTTAAACGACTATGGCCTAACACCAAATCAATAGAACACAATGTTTGTGGCCGAGTACCACACCAATCGGAACCAAAACCATGGCCAAATACCACAACCATCAAGACAAAATTTAATAGCTAAACAACATATTCACCACAGAGAGATATAAGCAATTACAGTCAAAATACCACAACGATCAAATTCAGACACCTGTGGCTAACAATAACCCAAGTCACAAATATCATCAGAACAAACATATCAAGGAACTTGTTTTATGCATCAAAGGAAAACACAACTTGCCAAGAAAACCAAAAGGTAAAGCCATATTATCCAACGACAAGCAAAAAGAAAAGGGAGGGAAACAGCAAATGTCAAACATATTGTTCAAAAGCAGCCACCACATGCATACATCAAACAAAAGTACTATCCCCATCAGCCTCATCCCGTAACAACTCCTTTAGCTCTCCAACACTCAGCTGACCCAAGCGAAGTAACCCGGCATAGTCCAGCGTCGCAAACTCCTCCATAGCATCATTCACCTCTCGAGCGTAGCTGGAAGACGAGCCACCCTCTTCCGTATCCGGACCCGCAATATTAAGTTCTTGGCGAAGAGTACGACGGCCAGCATCTTCACCTGCAATGTAACTGGTACGCCTGATACGGTTCACACTATGGACCAATTCTGGAATCATAAATACCTTCTCCACAACCCTAACCATACCCTCTTCAATAACCCACTTTAAATCCCCCTCCACCTTGGCCAACGCTGCAGCTCCCTCCTCCAACATACGATCTTTCTCACATGTCTCCGCATCAAAACTCTCTGTGCGAATCATAAGCGCTTCGTTTTCCTGAGTCACCTTATCCAACCGCTCTTGGGTGCTAGCAAGCTGCTCCTCAACAGCCATCTTCTCTAACATCAAAAGTTCATACTTCAGATCAAACTCGCGAGATGCCTTCTCCAACCTAGCCATTTGACCTTTCAACTCCTCCACTGCCCCGCGCAAGCGGGCATTCTCTGTTGCAGCCTTTCGGGCTTCCAATTTGAACGACTCCTGTGTCTTGGAGGAGTTGGCTAAGTGCTCAATGCATTTCACAGCAGCCGCTAGGTAATACGCTGACTGAGTAGACGCGAACCTCAGCGTACTCACCAATCCATCATGCGTAAAATTCTCCATCTCTGAGTCAGCAGCGGGGGGAAAAGCATGTAAGGCAAAATCAATAGCAGCCTCTCGCGAGGATAAGCGAGAGCCATTCAACAATTTCCAGTCCGGAACGAACGGCAAAGATGAATAATCCTTCCACACATGCGTCGCCACCTTTCCCTGAGCTAAAGTCATCATCATCATCAATTTCAAATCCACACATACTACCACCGTCAACGTTCCCAAACTCGACACCAGCAACACCCCTTTTACCTTTGTTTTGTGTACCTTCAGACCCAGAAACTCTCACCTCCTCACCAATCTTCTCCTTACCTTTACTTTTGTCACCAGCAGCACCAGACTCAGGAACCAATTGGGAATCCTTTGGAGCATCATCATCCGGAATCTCAATAGCTCCAAGGTCATCCTCCTTCAACTGGTTCAAAAAACCTACGGCGACTTATACGCCTGATCAATCGAGTTTCCCTAGAACTCTCTGACCCCTCCACCGTATCCCAAACAGCTTTCCTCTTACTTAACAATTTGGATGCCTCTTCAAGAATGCCCTCTTTACTATCTACAACCAATTCATGAGACTTCTCGCCGTCTCCCTTGGACAAACACTCCACCTTGGCATCAATTAAAGGAACCTCACCGGACTGATTTTTCTCCAACTTTTCTTCCTCCCTAATATTCTCGATACGAGCGACAGTGTCTGGATTGCGAAAAACAAAAGACGAAGGTACCTTGTCAACCAAATCCACTTCACGATATTGGTATTTTTCCTTAGAACTCTTCGAAAGAACCTCTTAAAAGCGAACCTTACGAGGAGCACCTACACATAGAGTCAACACATTTCTTAAAACAAAAAAGGGGGGGGGGGGAAGAACATAGCAGGATGAACACAGAGGAACCAAAAAGAAAGAACAAAAATGTACCTTTTTGAATAACGAAAAACTCAGGCATCTTACCCCGCATCCTCCAAGCAGTACTCATTCCCCCTCCAGCCACAATATATTCCGGAAACTCATCGGCAGCTACTTGAAAGCTATTCAGAATCTTCACCACCGCTTCTTGGTGAGGATATAATTTCGGAATTTGATCAGACGCTGTGCCTCGACAATGATAAATAGTCCCCACCCTTGAAGCATCTACCCACAGCCAATGATCTTGCCAGTTCTTAGGATAATACCTGGGTTCGGGTACCAGGATATGCACAGAAGTCCTCCAGTAGAAAGCGTAGTTATCCCCAACTGCCGCAAATCTGAAGTAGTGTTTAAAAACGAAGAAATCGGGAGCTATACCCTGCGAACGACACGGTAACTCGAAGGCGACAATCTTGTTCACAGAGTTCAGGGTTAACTGATGTAGGCCAACATGGTTTCGTCGGAGCACCTCTTCCATGAAATCCGACGTTGGAAGACGGTAACCAGTGTCAAAAGTCTTCAGATAAATCCCGGTTTTTCCCTCGGGGGGAAGGAGAAGATGGCACCATCAGAAGGAATTAAAATACCATCTTCAGGTTGGAAACCGTACTTTTCTACAAGAGGACCGTAAAGCTCATCGGCGATCTCTTGCTCAGCAATCGTAGCCATTGTTTCAGTTTATCGAAGGAGAAAGGGCAAAGATACAGAAAGAGAAGGTCGAGAACGTAATGAAAGAGAAAGGAAGAAAACCCTAATTGAAGGAACAAAGATAAGAAGCGGGAAACTCGAAAATCGCTAATGATGAAAACTGACACATCATGTCAACAGCAATTACGGACCCACTCAATAAAAGCGAACCGTCGTTCCCTAAAGTCTAGAACGTCAGAGCTAGCACGCGTCTATCTCGACTATTAGACTGGGGGGACTTGATGATATACCATAGGCGACGTACTCGTCAGCTCGCCAGCTCGCCAGCTCGCCAGCATGGCAAGACGTCCAGCCAGCTGCTAGGAGATGCGCGACCCGCCTGGCTGGACGACACGCTCCCTAACAACCTCGAATATTCGGGAATCCCATAAACCAATAAAGGAATGACAGCTCTCCTAGCAAGAGCTCAAGGTACGATTTACCAACACGAATGATTCGGTTAGTGTACGACCCACTACCTGGTCAGACCGATGCACCAATCACAGACAAGCACAACAGATCCACCAATCAAAGAAGGCCCACGATCCCAACGATCGTGTGGTCCCCCAAAGGTACAACGGTATATATATATATATATATATATATATATATATATATATATATATATATATATATATATATATATATATATATATATATATATATATATATATATATATATATATATAATCAGTTTTGGGAAAAAAGTATAGATATTGTATCTACAAAGCTTGACATTGACACAATTATAAAATGTTTAATTTAACTCAAATGGAGGGTCAACGAGTCTATCTAAAATACGTTATGCATGATTTGTTGAAAATATGTAGTTATAGATGCTCTTATATTACTTTGAAATGGGTCACTCCTATAGTCCTACGTCAACAAAACTAAGCCACTTGTATATGCATATCAAATCATTGGATAGAATGTTCGTTAATTGAGATTGTAAGAATAAATCTCTGGACCATATATTTTTTCATGTCGTTCTAGTGCTTCGGCATCACCTACTTTACCACCTACACCATCTTAGTCACCACTAACACTGTCGTCGCTGCATCCATTACCGCCGCCACCACCTTGCCATCGCCACCAACCACCCTCACCGCTAATGCCAACTCCACCACCGCTATCACCGTCACCACCACCTCGATCGCCACCGCAACCCGTACCACTGCTACCACCACCCACCACCACCACTACCACCTCTATTCATATTGTATTTAGGTATTATGTTTTATTAAATACACAAACACAAGTTGCTACGGGTATATTTAGCGACCAAAATTTTTCTGACGGCATAATTCTGTCGATGATCGCTATTAGCCTTTTCCGACAGATTTCCAACAGAAATGCTAGTGACTTATACACGGCGGATTTCCGACAGAAATGTTTTTGTCAATACAAAGCTTTTGAGATGCCAATAAGAGAGAATATACATACATACATACATACATACATACGTGTATATATATATATATATATATATATATATATATATATATATATATATATATATATATATATATATATATATATATATATATATATATATATATATATACACACGCACACACAGAGACACACAGACACACACGATGCATTCGAGTACCAATATAGCCAATATATTTGTTTTAAATGCAAGCTGGAATAATAGTAGCTAACAAACTCCATCAGAAACTTAAACCGACACATTTATAGGGTTTGCCAGAAGTGATTCAATGATATTGATCATCTCTTTCCCAGCATGATTGTAATCGTCACCATGTTTATATAATACATCACAAACGCGTGCAAGGTTGATTGGAGGCATAAGTAGAGGCCTCGGTATAGCAGTAGGCCTGAGGGACTCTTGATTTACAACTTTCCATGCATCTTCGACTTGTTTTGAGAATATTTCACGTGTTTGCTCCTCTGAGACACCATATTGCTTCATGTAGCATTCGATACTAGAAGCTACATGGTTCCTTTCTTGTTCCTCCTGTGGTATTGAAACAATAGTTCCATCATATAATTGACCTTATGTTGTTTATATATAAATGTCGATTGGTTTAATTTTAAATATGCAAGTTCAACGTACCTCGTGGGTAGCAATATCATCCATGAGCCTTAAAATCAAACATGAAGCTTTCACGAGAGGAGGGTAGGTGGACACCCATTTGAATGTATCCTCGGTCACCAGATCATTGTTGTACACATAACATTTTGCAATGATCATGCCATAAGCACATGTTACCATGGTAACCGACATGTGTTCTTCTACAGTAGGAATATAGCACTCTTTTGCCCATTTGGCTTCGATTAGGAGATTTCGAGTGTACTCTTTCACCTGGTTGACGCCAAATGAGTGAAACGATGGATCATTAATTAGATTTGTTAATTTAACAATGAGTTGAATTTAAATAGAAGGAGTATTATAATTTCATAGCAAATAACTAATATGAACATTACATACCATCTCTTTAGTATAGTAGCTGTGATATGCTTTTCCTTTCCGTTCTAGTACTTCCTCGGCTTCTTTGTGGACGTCCAAAAGTTCTTGATATATGGATTTCATGTACTCGGGAAGTGTATCGATGCAGCTTGCCGACCATCTATAGACATCAAAATGATCAATGTGTTGTTTTAAAAAACTATGGGAACTCCTGCATGTATCGTTAACTATAAGTAAAGGCTCGCATATCACATACCTTTGAACAGCTTCGGTAAAGATCTCAAGCTCTTCGTATGTGCCATAGTTATCATACGTGTCATCCAATATGATAACAAGATTGCATGTTTTCATCAGAAAGATCCTAACATCATAATATTGAGGCTCAAAATAGATTGCCAGTATCCAAAAGTAACCCTCTACCAATCTGTCCCGAACATAAGGTAGCTTGTTTTGTAAATCCAAATTCTTCCACCATCTATTTAGACACACGAAGGTGAGCCCATGAGAAGAATAAAAAGAATAGATTAACATATTCATGAAATTCTAGTAAGGCTGATTGATTAATGACCCTTGGATCTCAATATGATTTATGTAGCCATTATTATCAAGGTTTCACTCTTTTTGTGTCCATTAACATTAGAAAATTATAGAAGTGGTTAGCATACGTACTTGCTGATTTGGCTGAGCTCCTTTTGGTGCAAGGATTGAAGTAAATTGAAATCCAAGATGGAAAACTTTAGTAAGGCCTCACTATGTGAAGCTTCTTTCTGGTAGATGGGTATGTAACGCAATGCCTCAAGCCTTGGCAACCTTTTACGGAGAGGCTGTTCAAGTGCTTTTTCTATCTGAATCTTAAGAGACGCGTCCTTACACATATGATCATTAGCTATGTTTTCAAGTTGAAAAGTTGTAAATGCGAGGGCTGCATCTAAAACTTCTTCTCCTTCCACCCTCATGTATGCAGCTTCATACAAAGAAAGCATGCCTTGAACATCTTTTCTCACAGACTCCATGAAATTTCCCTTGCTGTCCATGTACTTCTTGAATATTCCTGCACATTATATATATACATGGGTACGTGATTAAGTATAGTACGTTTTCTTGCAGATGGATTGATTCCATATAGTTGTAGCTCTCTAGAAAAGTGATGTTCCTTGGGGTTCAAAGTTTTTGGATGGCTCTTTACAGAATTCTGGTCCTTGGACTTCTCTAGATTATTTGGTTTTGCAATATTCCACGGGATTTTTGTACACCAACTTTTTGTTCATACAGAAATTTTATCAACCGAGAGAGTGAGTGAACTTGATTAATTACCACTTGAAACGTTGAAGCCTTGTTGACGTAGGAGTCTGAACCAAACGGAAGTGCTTTCGAGGTTGCAGTCATCCATCCAGTGATCGCCATATGTAACAAAAATATGCTTTAGGGTGTCCTCGATTTCCTCCTCAAAATGATATGCTACACCGAGTCGTTGTACCGCATCAATAAGTTGTATCATCTTGACATGCTGCATTTGTCCGTTTGAACCAGTGAGTACTAGTTCTTTTCTCACTTCCTCTTTGAGTTCTTTAGCTTGTTGCTCCTCCCAAGCTTGATCCTCTCTCTGCATGCAAACATGAAAGATTAACAAAAAATAATAGAATGATAACTTTGTTAAACAGATCGTTTTTGGGATCGAGAATTCTACTAATGTACAGACCTCATTGTAAGTGAGAAAACGATCTCCCCAAATGCTACGATGGAAGTTCACTGTGCTGCGTATAACAGCTTCTTTGCTAATATTAAGATCGGCGGCTGAAGAGTGAGAACAGAGAACCGTAGAAGACATGTTGTTGATTAAGCTGATTAAGTAACGATCGATTTAGAGCCAAAGCAAGTGAGAGCACAAAATATGAATAATAGGAAGCCTGGACTGTGATATCTATATAGGCCAGGAAAGATGGTCTACGTCATCCTTTGCACAAACAATGGCTGCTGCGCCAGCTTTCCAGTTTCTTCCGATATTCAATGCAAATATTTCTTTGACTGAATGTTGACCAAATAAGAAGGTATATTTAATTTAGTTAACTTGTTTGATTGTCATAAACGGACATAAAACAATAATTTTACACATCAGATCAGCAGCCTTGGGTCAAGCCATGACTTTGCTTATAATGTCAAAAAAGCATTCTCGTTTATTATTTTGTTATCAAATATATAGTTTAGTATTTGCCCGTCTAATACCTTGCTAATGGGATGCTTTTATCTTTTAGGATAAGGGTTAATGAATTAAATAGCTAAAGAACTTTGGTGATTGTCTATATTTAGGTAATCATGTTTTTTCTATACACATTTGACTAGTATATTTGTTTGACTTGTTCATAATAAAGTAATATTACCTACGATTACCGGTAATATTATTTTATTATGAGTAGATCTAACAAGTATACTGGTCAAATGTATACAAAAAAACATTGTTACCTAAACAAGTACGAAAAAAACATGGTTACATAAACATGTACGAAAAAAATCATGGTTACCCAAATTTGGAACGATGAATGAAAACTCTTTAATTGTTTTTATGCTTTTAAATGCTTCTATATTATAATATAATTGTTTTAAGATCTTAGCGCTTTTAGTTTGAAATAACAAATTAAAAGATATATAATTTCATCAGGAATTAAGGCCAACCAATTCATCGTTTCACATAACTTTAACTGATTCATTGTTCACAATATTTACCTCGAATACCCGATTGTTTATTTAAAATGACATGAATTAGGATGAATCAGTGAACAAGATGAATGTAATGTTATTTCACTATTTTTTTCACAGTATTTACCTCAAATACCCGATTGTTTATTTAAAATGACATGAATTAGGATGAATCAGTGAACAAGATGAATGTAATGTTATTTCACTATTTTTTAATCCTTTTGCCTATAATCGTTTTTATATGTTTAAGACCATTAAAGTTTTAAACTCTTTTTCAAATAAGCCATTTTTCCAGGTTTTAAATGGTCATTAGTTGTAAACAACATATGATAAAACATCTAATTATTGATATAATTCGAAAAGGATGTAAACCGATCAAGAGGTTAATTTCTAAAAAAAAAATACATTTACTAAACATAAAAAAATTATGCATTTTAGATGTATAATAAATAGGTAACGAACTTTGGTTTTTGTCCATGTTTAGATAACAATGTTTTTTTCGTACACATTTGACCTGTATACTTGTTAGACTTGTTTATTTTTTCAGTTTTGATTTTAAAGTATTATGTCTTTCAATTTTATTTATTAATTAAAGTTTTTATACTATTTTTGGTCTGTGTTTTAAATCAAATGACTGTAATAGCATCAATTTGATATTTATTATAAACTAGGTTATTAACCCAATACACAGGTTGACAATTTAAAATACACATAGATAATATGTTTTTATGTTTGATGATTCTGAATAGTAATAGCTAAGTCATGTGAAATATTGTGAAAACTGACATATTATGTTTGATGATTCTAATTGCATTATCTGCACAATGGAGGAAACGTTGTGAAAACCGACATTCACCAACATAGGTTCTGATTAAAATATTAGAACATAATGTTTCAAAAAATAGAAATTAAAAAAACATAAATGAACTGAGACATAAAAAATGAATGTACAATGATTAAATCCGAAGAAATGAAAGAATGGTGGTATAAATGGATAGGTTTTTTAAAAGTACACGCTATAAAAAATTAGCAATGACACTTTTCGTGTTTGTTAAAACAAACCCGTGAGGCCAGAAAAGATCTTTTATATATTTGTTCCACAATGGCACTTTTGAACTAATTTTTTCTTAACTTCAACACTAATCAAATACTAATCGTTTTGTACCCTTTGTACTCTTGCATTCCACTTGTAAAGGAAGCCTCTGTACATCATTTGGGTTCATTTTAGTTCAAAATTGAATTTAGAGAGCCGCAATTAGAAAAACATCATAAACAACTAATCAAATAAATAGCAACCCATTTTGAGCTTTCTCCACCCAAAGTCGAGAGACAATTTTTATAGGACCGGTTTCTGTGTTGAATACTTACTCATCCAAAGATAGAACTGATGCAGACAAGAACAAAAGATACAGATGTTTCAATGTTTATGGAAAAAAGAAGCTTTGCATTATATCGTCTTCAAAACTGTAATCTCCTTGAAATATAAAACGAAATAAATTACATATTAATTATAACGTCCCAGATTTCAGACAAAATTTTCATTTTAAGACCCAATAATATATTATAAATGGAACACTTTAAAACCAACTAAAACCATTTGTTCCCTCCTTGTATAAAGAATACATATTTAAAATCTCAAACATTTGATTAATTTATCTAGTTAGTTTATATAACAGAGGAAGTCTTGAAATCGTGGATGCGGTGCGTCAGATCCAAGCCTTTCCTTTGCTTGTACAAGCATCTGAAAAATATTAAATATCAACGGGGTAAGCATAAAGCTTAGTGAGTTTCAACACATACACGACATATCAGTCACACATACTCTACCCCTATCAAGTAGGACACAACCATACGACTCGGTAAAATAAACACATAGTATAGTCTACCTGGTACATTGAGTCATGCTCCACCGCTCAACACTCCAAGCCGCGCATACTTTGTTCGTCGAGCCATGCGTATCCGCTCAGTGAGTCATGCTCGACCGCTTAGCACTCCGAGCTGCGCATACTCTATTCGTCGAGCCATGCGTATCCGCTCTGTGCATCTTGCCGGTATCTCTATATTGCTCAGTACGTCGAGCCATCATATATTGCTCAGTTCGTCGAGCCACCCTATATTGCTCAGTACGTCGAGCACGTATTATCTACATACTAGACCTAAACACGTCTAGTACTAACCACACACCATACCCCAACACATACAACTATAACAGGAAAGTATAATATTAATAAAATGCACACAACTTGGTACTATCCACAAACATCTTACAAGTACACAAAGTACAGTAAAGCACATATAACGTCCATACAATGTAGTGAAAAACTCACCTGATATGTAGAAGTAGGTCGCACACACAAGCACGTGATACTCAAGAACTCTCCTTCTTCCCCGAACCCTTCGGATGTCGAGACGCTAGTCGCAACTCGAAATCTACTGATTTTCCTTCCTTCTAACGTGTCACTAACTCTTAGAAATGACTCTTAAGATCATATATGTTTAGAAGGTGTGTGAAGAATGGAGAAGTTGGGCCTCTATTTATAGGGTTGGAAAACAGTATTCACGACGTAATCGCTTACATCATCGCACTATTCACGATGTAAGAGCTTACATCATCGAGAACTATTCCCGTCGACACTATTCATGCAGGAGTTACTATTCATGCCGGAGTACTATTCACGCCGGAGTTACTATTCACGTTTTTTTGAAAAACGGACGTTACATTAATATCTAGAGCAAACCCCATGAATGGTCCCATGGTTTGTGTTTCACTACGTACTGTCCATAAGGGAATTTTTTTTATTCTTAAAAAGCTCCTTATTGTAAAGTTTTGTTCCGAATTTGGTCTATTTGAAGGGTTACTTTTTGGCTGTTGTTTTTTTAAATAAGAGTATTAGTATGATGCAATAATACATGGATATATGAAATTACATTGGCTATTTTTTGAATTTAGCCAATATTTTTGAGCGATAAAATAATTTTTGTGAGAAAATTACACTTGCTGTGTGAATGGTGGCACCCGTTGTCATGTTAATATTTTGATGAGGAACAAATTCAAATTCCATATATTGCAAGAAAATTGCAATAGCAACAATGGGTTCCATTTATAGCAAATTGATCGGCTACCCATTTACGTGGGCCACCACAAAATAGAATGAACCTACAAGATGAATTTTGACTCTTAAGGTGAAGCAAACTAAGTTTAGGCTTCAAAATTATTAAAAGATATTGTAACACTCGAAAAAAAAGTTTGAAAACCAAGTTTAACATAATACCAGACAATGCAATTTTCAAGAATTTGATCCCAAATTCATTAAGAAGAGATAATGAATTTTAATTTGAAAAGTAATATATTTGACTAAGTCTATAGTCAAAGAACTTACTTGTGATCGGTATTGGTTTCATTTGGGACTGACCGATTTAATCCAAATCTTTCAGGTATGAACTTTTCCACCGGTTGGCGTTTTCAGGCGACAAACGCCACTGTAGCGGCGCAGAAAGGGGCAGCAGCGGTTGGAGGTCGTCGGGCTCGGTTGGGTGGTTCGATTGGTGACTGAAAACATCAAGTTTGGTTCGATTCTTGTGCTAAATCAATCCTAATGCCCCTGATTTTGACATGTTTGACAGATTTTGAAAGGTAATTTCCAAGCCCTAATAAATTGGTTTTCAGAAATGTAAAAATTACTTGGATTGGTTACTGCCTTTAAGAAATGTACATGACTACATGACTTTACATGGATGAATGATGAAATTGAAGTTATTACACTATATAAGCTCAAGTATCTCATGAATTTAGACAATAAGAACGTGTAAATACATGTTAGGAAGTTATTTGAGACAATGAGTTAGTCAAGTTGGAATCATAATATGACTAAAAGCATATAAAGTTGGTGATTAAGTTATTGACAGCTTTGACTTTTTTTAAGAGTCAAACTTAGAATGCCACTATGAAATTACTTGGACTATGTATGAGATATCTTGAAATTGAGCTTGGAATTATGAAATATTATATGTAATAAGCTAGAAACACCAAAGAATCAACATTGTAGAGTTGGTTTGCTAGGTAGCAATCAAGTGGCAAAAAGAGGGACAAAATTGACTTGTTAAAGTCTAAAATGGGACAAGAATTTAGGAATTTATACGTGTAATCAAGATGCTAGTAAAATATGATTCATGAAACATGCTTACATCACAAGATGATAACATTGAATTGGGGATACGAGTATTTGGTTAAACATCATATAAAACATCATTTAGTCGTAAAAAGACTATAATTGCAATATTTTAGTTAAATTTGCCGTTTTAGGTTTAATAAAGAAAAATTTAAGAAATAACCCCAAGACTTGAAAAAAAATGATTCATTGTCATGTGATTATACTATACTAAAAGCAAGTTGAAGGTTTGGGTCAAGAAAAATTGTGTTTTGGTTAAGTTTAAAAATGACATAATCGGAAGCGGTTGAACTGAAAAGTTACCATTTTAGCAAATACGAACCCGTATGAGAATGGAATGAATTTATATTAACATTTAGGTGTTGTTGGGTGATTTTAGAAACAAAATATGTAAAAAGTGTGGTGTTTAAAAATAACTTTTATTTTTATAATCTTTAGCAGCAAAAATTGCAAAAATAGAATAAAATAGCGAAACGAGTGATGTTTTGACATCTAAGCATTTATATTAATTTATAAATATGCTGAGATCAGAAATTACTAAAATTACACGCTAAAACCCAAGAAAACACAATTAGGCGAAGTAGGATGCCTAAACGGTAAAACAGTTAAAAAGTGTCAAAAGGAAAAATGGCTTAAAAGGATCTATGAAGCTTTATACATCTTTTAAATACTATTGGTATCTTATTGTGATATATAACGTTGAGTTAAACACAAGTGTACATGCTTTTTGGGTTAAATTGTCAAAATGGGACAAAAAGGGTAAAATTGACAAAATTGGGTATTAAGTTATTGTAAAGCAGGTTTAGTCATTAGAATGGAAGTAAATATTTAATTAGAATATATTCAAGAATAATTAGATACGTGTTATGTGTTTAGTTGTGTAATTGGTTCTAATATCTTAATAAATTACTAGAGGTTGAAAGATGTTGGAAGCAATTGGAGTCAAAGAGCTAGTGGATCTTTATAGCTAGACATACCTAGCTACTGAGATGATTACATGAGGACTTTACTGGGTACATAGCAACAAGTTTTGTTTTTATACTATTTGTTTTATGATTAATTGTTTGATAAATGATTTTCAAAAGTTATGTTAGATGTTTTATGAATAATGGTTTTCGAAGTGGTTTTAAAGCTTGAATTACCAAGTATTGATTTATGTTGACCGATTGAAATGGTTTGCAAATGATTCTAAAGTTTAAAGTTTTAAAAGTTGTTTTATGCAAAGGTTGGAATGATTTTTATATGATTGAATAATGTTTATGATCGAGACCAACATGTAATGAAATGATAAATGAAATATGAACTAAATGTAAGAAATGTGAAAGACGTCCGGACAAGGATCTCACCGTGATGAGGGGAGGTCAAAAGACACTACTGGGATGGTACCTCCCGTCGCGAAGTAGTTGTCTCAGCATGCCCTCATGGATAGATTTGTTCTATTCCATGAAGGGAAGAAAACTAGCATGCGCTCACGGATAGATTGGTTCTATTCCGGGGAGGGAAGATACGGGGAAACCCGTATGAAACCAAATAATGATAAATGAACCATGAATTACAGTTGGTCTATGTTTTGATAAGAAAGGGTTCAATTTATGTTTTCTCATGTTAAATTGAAAAACCTAATGTTTCTATGATGAAGTAATGACTTATGCTTTATTGTTATAGCATTGAACTTTTGTTTTGATGATAAGTAATTACATTATGCTTTTGATGATCAAACAATTATTCTAAGATTTTATGATGAAGTATTGATCTATAATTTGATGTTTTGAGAATAAAGTGGATTTTGCAGGTTATGAAAAGAAATGGAAGTTTTCTTGGTTTTATTATAGTTAACGATATTCAAATTGATTTAAACTTGTTGGGTCTAAAACCCATGTATCTCACGAGACTTTTGTCTTACATTTGTTTGTTTTAAAATGCTATGAACTCAGGAACAACAAGATGTCTAGCATTGGATTAAAGTAGTGAAGAACTTAGAAGCTTTTATGTGGATGGTAGATAGAAAAGATGATCAAGAAGATAGAGTTAATCCAAGTGTGGTATAGGTTATTATGTAATTGAGAGACATTATGTTTATGGTTTAGAAATACCCTTGTAGTTATACTGTAAAGTTTGGTTATGTCTCGTATTTGTTTTCGGGCTATTTTTCTATTGTGTCAAGTCAGTATGGATTTATTAGTATGGTCCAAAGGTCATGCCGAATTTTCGATAGAAATGTTGGTTTAATACGGGACATAGATTTAGATGTTTAAGGCTTTACTATGGTTTTTTATATGAGTTTGTAACCCCGAATGTTGTCTAAATACTTTTAAACGTATTTGTTTTTATTGGGACCAAATGTTTCAAATGATGTCTTAAATACTCAAAGAAAAGTTTTTTGAAAGAGTGAAATTTTTACTTCATGTTTTTATAAATTATTACACCAAATAAGGTGTATGAAAGATGGGGTGTTACATGTATCATATTATAATCATAAATGGGATGAATGATGGATATTATATGCCGATATCAAAATATCTTGACCATTGTTGACTTTGTAATTTCCTAGAAGCTCATCCGTGTCTATAGCTCTTCTTATCAAGACTTAACCAAGACAGTGCCACAATCTTTTTTCAAAGGTAAATTTTATTATCTAGGCTTATATTTTATCGCCATAAAAACATAGCTAAAAATGAAATAGGCTAAATGCTTCAAAAGTCACCAAAAGCATATTAAAAGGTTTTCTACTTCCAATTTTTATTCATGAAAATTAGATTATTCGTGTTATAGTATATACAGTTTCGTAATCATATGTAATAAGTTTATAGATTCTTTTTCTAAATTATGTTTTACTTACCGAGGGATGAGGGTAGAGACGCGTAGACTCATTTATGCATCTTGTTAAAAACTTAAGATTCTATATGCCAACCCTTTGGTCAAACTGCACTTAGCGTCACTATCTCACATGGATAACATTGCAAGTGAGAAAGCTATAACGGGTCTTTATCTGAGATAGCATCGCTACCTTCATAGATAGCGGAGGGTGCTATCTCCGATGTTTAGCCAACTTTTTACGAAGCTCTCAATACATTAAGTCAGGGTCTATAACCTTCCAGAACTCTCTTAATCAGTCCCTGATACCATAAAAATGCAAACTTTACGACCATGTCTGACCATGCAATGCCCATGGTCAATATCTAGATCCCAAAGAGTGAAAACCAAGCTTGTTCCAACCAAGCAAGACCTTGAAAGGGCTAAGTCTGGGATTTTCTAGGATCCAAGAGCTCTATGACAGAAAAGATCATCCTCCAGCCACCAAATCCCCCCAATCAACAAGATGTAACCATCATTGCCCCAAAAGAGAAAAAACCTCCATATTCTTATTTAATGAAAGGAACTCTAAGAAACAGAGGATTGTAGGCATTTACAAAGGTCGTTGATTCTTCCTTACAAGAGTCTCCTTCCGCACCCACACTCCCTCTTCCAAGATCTTCAAACTTCACCAAAAGAACATTAATCATCAAGATAAGCCAACGGGAGTGTTTAGGGTTTTACAAAGCTTTGGGGGTGGCCAAGGACGTTCCCCTTATGGCTTTACGCTTTTATAGGTCCAAATCTCGGAATTAGGGAATTTTTTCATTTTACAGCGAATAGAGTTGCTATCTTATCAGATAGCATCATTATCCCCCCTAGTGCGCATGGACGTCCATCGCCACAGATAGCGTCACTAACCCTTATGTTAGCGTCGATATCTCCCTTTTACACCTAAAACCTACATTTTTAACAAATAAATAAAATTACCTGAAACCGGTCTTACAACTACTTGACGACATTTCGTCCCTAGAATACTTTCCCACGAACAGATCTGGGTGATGCCTCCTCATTTCCTCTTCCATCTCCCACATCCATTCCGACCCCTTCCGGTTCTACCACTGGACCATCACCATCCCTATCACCTTGATACGTAGGACCTTGGTCTTCCTTTCTAGAACTGGGATAGGCCGCTCCACGTAATTCGGTCGTTCATCAACTTGAATATCCTCCAAGGGTACAACTACAGACTCATCCGCTTTACATTTCCTCAACTGAGAGACGTGGAAAGTGTTCTGGATTTGACTAAGCTGCTCAGGTAGTTCCAAAGGATAGGTCACTTTCCATACACAAGCTATGACCCGATAAGGTTCGATGTATCGGGGACCCAACTTGCCTCGCTTCTGAAATCTAATGACTACCATCCATGGTGACACCTTAACAAGTACAAAATCCCCAACTTGGAACTTGAAATTGGATCGGTTTCGACCCATACATGTATTCTTTCGAATCTATGCTTACGCAGTCTCTCACGAACTTGCTAAATAAGCTTCGTCGTCTTGAGCACGACTTCGATGCTCCCCATGACTCACTGGCCAACCTCACCCCAACAGATTGGAGTCTGACATTTCCCCCCATACAACACCTCGAAAAGAGGCATCCCAATTGTAAAGCCCTGAACCAGGTACTAAAATTTATTTATTATTTATAAATCAACTTAATGTGAAATTGGGTAAAAAGGGGATTAGCGCTGCTAATCCTGAAAGGTGCTGGATTGGTCGCGATGACAGCCTAAAAGTTCATGGGCATGCACGTTCTCATATTAGCGATGCTAATTTGCATATTAGTGCCGCTAATGGTCGCTAAACAGCTTATTGAGCCTTAGATCGTGTTTTGGGCCATATAAAACTCATTTGATCCATTGTGGGTCGTCATTTCTCACCCTAAACCCCTGAGAAAACCCTAGAATACTCTCTCTAACATCCATTGGTGTTTTTGGTCTCATTCTTGAAGTTTTGAAGGATTTTGGAAAAGAGAAAGGAGGCTAAATTCTTGATTTAAACCTTCAAATTCCTCATTCAAATGCTCCAGAACCTCCAGGTCCTTCACTTGCTTCAGAACCACGCTTTTCTGCTGTTTGAAACACACCAAAATGACCCTGAATGCGAATTGGAAAACATAATTCGGTCTAAATGTAGTGTCACTATCTCTGGATAGCATCGCTAACTGCTAGCACCACTATCTTTTCCCTACGCGATGCCATGTCTCGCCGTTATTCAAAATAGAAATGTACTTCACTTAGCGGCGGTATCCTTACCCGATAGCATCGCTAACTCATATTTGACAGTTTTCCTGTCCAGTTTTCTAATTACAATATCAACACACATACACCTAACACCATACATGATCTAACAAGATTTAACTAAGTTTTCAATCTTATAATCACAACTTCCACCTCCAATCATCACATATTTATATTAATGACCAAAATACCCCTTAAAGGTAATTAGTCATCCTAACTAATCCTAACCACTTTAGAATATAAATATAGAATATGTGATGATAGCGAATATTGTTCAAATATTCGCTATCATACCCTGTTTTGCAATCCATCACAGCCCCTACTGTAGCCAAAAAACGGACGTCCCAAAATCAATGCCGGTTCGTCTTCCTGACTTTCGTGTTCCATGACTAAGAAATCCACTGGGTAGAAAAAGTCACCTACTTTGACAATCACATTTGTCAACTTGCCTCGTAAAACCTTTGTGGATTGGTCTGCCAATTGCAGAACTGTTTTTGCTGGCTCCAATTCTTCATTCTTGTACTTATCATATAAATAGCGAGATAAAATATTCACGCTGGCCGCCAAGTCTAACAATTTGTTCTGAATAATCTCATCACCTATAGTGACAGTAATCAATGGAGAACCGGGATCTTTTTCCTTTTTAGGCAACGTACCCAACAATGCCTCGCTTGCTTTGACTGTGAGTCGCACTGTTTCTGGTGTCGGCGTCTTGATCTTTTCGTTCTCTTTGCACATTTCCCTGAGAATCCTTGTATCTTCTGGAGCATTCTTTAACTCGTCCCATAAGGGCTGATTAATAAACGGTCCACTTGGTGCACTTTGCTTCCTTTTCACCCTTGCAACTTTCTTTTTCTTCTTAATGTCGGCTATAGTTGACTGTTCTTTTTTTGGACTTCCTTGTCCTTGTTCTTCGTTCCTTCCAAATCTTCTATTGTGACCTTTCTCCATACATTTTCGGGCATGTAATCCTCCACTGCATTGACGTGTTCCTTTCTAGCTCTTTGAGTATGATTTAGATTCACCTTTGTGTTACTCGGGAGCTTGTCATTATCTATTCGTCTTTGGCCTTCAGCCATTTGTGCGATCTGTCTCTCCATGTTAGCAATGGCCTTAGCATTGGCTTGCGTTTGCTGTTGACTTGTGTTCACGATTTCATACATTTTTGCTATCATCTCTGCCGGGGTTTCTGGATTGGTAGAATTGTTATTAGCAGTAGTTGACCCGTCGTTGTTGTTGCTACTACCAGGACCATTGTTGTTAACAACCTAGAACTGTCTTTGCTAGTTGGAAGGTGGCCCTTGATAATTATTATGACGATATGCTTGATTGTTGTTATTGTAATTATGATTCCCTTGATTGTAGGGCCTATATAGTCGTCCATTATTGTTGTATTGACCTTGACCATATACCTGACCTCCTGCCCTTGCTGATGATTTTGTTGATTCTGCAGTCCTTGTTTATGAGTTGCCATTAATCGATTGAACTTCCGATTCAAATCTCCTATCTCCTTTTTTACCTCCTTCTTCCAATCATTGTCGGTTCCAACTGTTGATGCTGTGCTGACTGGCTTCCGTGCAGAGTAATTCGTTTTGGAACCATTACTCAGTTGTTCTAAAAGTCTCCAAGCATCGTTTGGATCTTGCATCATGATAGTCTTACTAGATGATGCATTTATCATGGCTTGATTAGTTGTATCTACCCCGTCATAAAAGAACTTCACAAGTTGCCACCGTAGGAATTCGTGGTGCGGACAGGATCGCATTAACTCTTTCAATCTTTCAAATGCATCGTGAAACGCCTCGCCTAGTTTTTGCTGAAAATCCTGCACTGCTCTCCTGATTTCTGATGTCTTGCTGGCAGGATAAAATTCTTGTAGGAATTTCACCTTGAGTTGTTCCCATGTTGTGATACTATTTGGTTGCAGGGACGTGAACCAATACTTAGGCTTATCTTTTAGAGTGAAAGGAAATAACTTTAAGCTAAAGATGTTCCTATTAGTGTTCTTAGGAATATTAGCATTCGCTATTGCTAAGAATTCATACAAATGATTATATGGATCGTCCTGCTTGTATCCTCTAAAATCAGGTAATACTCCTAATAATTGAGTCTAATTTCTATCTGACTATCAGCATTATTTGGAAAGTATATGGGCGAAGCATCGTCATACTCTCGCGGTTGGCAGTGTGACGCAACCGACTGCCCAATCGGTTGAGCAAAGTATAAGGGAGGAACAAAATTACCATCGTTATACAACTCATTGTTGTAATATCGTTGCCCTTGCTACTGATGTTGCTGTTGTTTCCGTCTTGGAGGTCCCTGACCTCGGTTCCATTGCTGGTTTTGCTGAACAGGATTGTTCGGCATCCAGCCTTCATCCTCGTCATCATAGCTCTGATCTCCATCTTGATATTGATATTTTTGCGGTGGTTGTTGTGGTTGTAGCTGTATTTGCGGTTGTATTTGGGTTTGAGGTTGAATAATTGGTAGTTGCGGTTTAAAAACTGGGAATGGTTGTGGCTGTGGTTTCGAAACATGCATCGGCTGACATGGACATTGGGTACCATCTCGGGTCGGCACTTCCTATGTCAGCACTGTAGATGCAGGGTTCTCAACATGGTTGGTAATTGGTTGACTCAAAGGTGGAATAGTAGGCTGAGTGCATGATGGTATGGATGCAGGGGCTGAAACCGCACCACCACTAGCACTAGTAGAACCGATATTAAACTCTGATGAAACTGGGGGTATAAATGATGATCCCCACATTACCTCGCCTAACGGATCACTGGTAACATCTTCGACTACTACATTATCTGGACTCATATTGATCAAGCGTCTATGCACACAATTTCTGCGCGCAGTTCGTTCAATCTCAGAATCAAACAAAAGAGGTGACGATTGTCCACCTCGACGTGTACGCATGCACGAGTGCAAACGACCGTCAAAAACCAAAACTAAATCACTAAATTAACAAAAACTTAAATCAAAATAAAAAACAAAACCACTGACACTCTATCTCAAGCGCACAACTCCCCGACAACAGTGTCAAAATTGACATGCCTAGGTCGTCATGCTGTCAAAAATAGAAGAATTTTACCTTACACGCACATTAGTAAAGTGGCAGCAAGGGTCGATCCGTGGGAGTCAAGTGGTTGAAATGTGTGTCAGAATAAACCAAACTATAGTGTCACTTTATAGCTGGTGGCGTTCCATAAGCTTCCCGAAAATCGACAAAACGAAGTACCGAAAACTAAAACTAGCATTAACCAAACTACTTGCATCCAAAATCCAATCCAAACCAAACAAACTGCCTGATTCCGAACTATATTCATAAAATCAGAAACATCCAATGCCAACAAATAACTAAATGAACAATTAAACGGAAAACGGAAATTGAAAACGCGAATTAACGAAAATCGAATGGTTGCATAAACTAAAACCAAAACCAGAAGTCGAATGGTTCTGACTTCTGAAAATATCCAGATCCAACTCGTCACAATAGATTCTACAATCCAGAACCGTTGGAAACGAGCGATAAACAAAACTATAAAACACAAAAATTAAACTAAAACATGAAAATACCAACTTATAAATAATGAAATCCGAAATCACAAGTCGAAGAAGCCTAGGTTCAACCTTGGGGTCTGTTCTCTAACCCCATTTCTCGCTTTTTGAATTTCAATTCCTCATCTGATCCTTGACTTTCCACGACGCGCGTGTCTTTTTGACTGAAAGTTGACTTCATCCCAAACTTTTTCATTTTGTACGTGTTTAACCCCTGTTTATATCTTTTTTCTCACACAAGCACTAGACACGAAAAGTGAGCAATATAACAGTTGTACGAGATATAATTCACTTAGAATAGGGCTCAACGACGACTAAAATACTTGATATTATTAGGCATCGTCAACTATCATCTGTAAAGCTCGTGAAGCTACTGTTCTGCCTCGGCCTCATGTCTCCTTCCTCTGACACCCCCGCTCCTCCTATGGCCTGTCTCGAGACTCTTCGGTCTTTAGCTCAGGACAATTTGCACAGAGGTGGTCCTTAGCCCCACACTGAAAACATGTTCGGATTCGATCACATAAACACATAACAACTGTTGGATTAGGTGTCTAAGCCATGACTTATAATTGTATTTATCTTATTAATTGAAGCAAAATCCATTTGGGTTGCCCTCACAGCTGAAGGATTGGTGTAGAGTTTATTAGAGAGAAAGGTTGATTTATTAATTGTTTAATAAATCAATAGAAGTAAAATAAATAGTTTATTAATATATTTAAGTGTTAATATATTAATTAGAAACTATAATAATTAATTAGAAATTAATCTAGAATTAATTGGATTTAATTTAGTAATTAATTTAATTAATTAAAAATACAGGGACTGGTTTGTATTTATTTAATAGTTGAATAATTGGCCAACCAGTGACCAGGGTCCAAGTTGGCATGTAATATGAAAGGAACCTCCATATTGGCGAAACCCTAATTAGGGTTTAGAAGCCTTGGTCCAAGTGGTCAACACGCTTGCCCATTAAAGAGGCTCCTCTAGGGTTTTGACTGTAACCCTTAGATACTATAAAAGGAACATCCTGGTACCCTAAATCATGTGCCACTTTTGAAGACTCTCTGGAACTCTACTGTATTCTCTCATCTATTGCTTGGGTGTGACTCCATTTGAGGCAGGATACTTTTGCTGTTAGCTTCTGGATCAAGAATCAAAGGTTGGTTTTCTTGATTTGTTCTTTAGAAGTTTAATCATTGGCGTTAGGTTATTATTATATGTTCATTGTAGAAACACATAGATCTCCTCTTAGGTTTCATGTGAACTTAGGAATTTCTAGTTCATTGTTTGTGCAGAAAGATAAAGATGCTTAGATCCGACAGAGGCGGTGAGTATTTTAGTATCGAGTTTCTCGATTATCTAAAGGAATGTGGAATAGTTTCACAGTTGTCACCTCCTAGAACACCTCATTTGAACGGTGTTGCTGAGAGGCGAAACCAAACCCTGTTGGACATGGTTTGTTCCATGATGAGTCGAGCTTCGCTTCCAATCCATTTCTGGGGGTATGCCTTAGAGACTGCCGCCCATATCCTTAACCTTGTCCCAACCAAGAAGGTTGCTTAAACACCTCACGAGATGTGGACGGGGAAAGTTCCCTCATTGGCACACATCAAAGTTTGGGGTTGTGAGGCTTTCGTGAGACGAGAGACTCAAGACAAACTCGCAGAAAGAAGTGAGAGATGCTTTTTCATTGGATACCCAAAATAGTCATTTGGATACTTGTTCTACAGACCGAGCGAGGATGTGGTCTTTGTAGCCAGACGAAGAGTTTTGAGAGAGAGAGAGAGCTCATTTCCAAAGAGGACAGTGGGAGTACGATTGATCTCGAGGAGATTCAAGAGACATCCGATGAAACAACCTTAGTAGAAACTAGCAACCAACATGAGGAAGAAGTTCCTGTTGGACCGACTGACATTTCATTACCTCTTAGGCATTCGGGTAGAGTTAGCATGCCACCCGAGTTTTATGGTTTCCATATAACTACGGATGGTGATACGTTTTTCAGTGATCGTACATTGACAAATTTAGATGAGCCAGCTAACTACCGTGAAGCGGTGGTAGGCCCCGAGTCTCCCAAGTGGAAAGAGGCAATGGACAGTGAGATCAAGTCCTTGTATGACTATCAAGTTTGGAACTTGGTTGACAATGTGCCGGGTCGAAAGACAGTCAGGTGCAAGTGGATCTTCAAGAAGAAGACCAACATGGATGGAAAGGTACACACCTTTAAAGCTCAGCTGGTCGCGAAGGGATTCACTCAAACCCTGGGGGTTGATTATGATGAAACCTTCTCACCAGTAGCCAAGATTAAGTCAATTATGATAATGCTTGCCATAGCTGCTTTTCATGATTATGAAATTTTGTAGATGGATGTCAAAACCGCTTTCCTTAACGGAAAGTTGACTGAGGATGTTTACATGAATCAACCAGAGGGTTTTGTACACACAAAGCATCCTAACAAGGTGTGTAAGCTTGAGAAATCAATCTATGGATTGAAACAAGCTTCTAGGAGTGAAGATGAGTCCTGAGTATATGTCAAGGCTAGTGGGAGTATAGTCACTTTTCTGGTGTTGTATGTTGATGACATACTGCTCATGGGAAACAACGTTCCGACCTTGCAAGATGTCAAATCTTGGCTCAGAAAATGTTTCGCCATGAAAGACCTTGGAGAAGCTGCCTATATTCTAGGGATAAGAATATTAAGAGATAGAAAGAAAAGACTTATAGGTCTTAGTCAGTGTACATACTTGGAAAAGGTACTAAAGAGGTTTAGTATGGAAAATTCCAAGAAGGGAGAGCTACCTATCCAAAGTAATGCCAAGTTGAGTAAGACTCAAAGTCCGAGTACCAATGAGGAAATAGATGAGATGATTCGGGTACCTTATGCTTCGGCAGTAGGGTCGATCATGTATGCTATGACATGTACTCGCCCCGACGTATCCTTTACCTTGAGCATGGTTAGTCGGTACCAGGGTAATCCTGGCAGGGCGCACTGGATAGCTGTAAAGAACATACTTAAGTATATGCGAAGGACGAAGAAATGGTGTTAGTCATTGGTGGCAATGATGACTTAAAGGTGAGTGGATACACAGATGCCAGCTTCCAGACAGATAGAGACAATGGTCGGTCTTAGTCGGGCTGGGTGTTTCTCTTAAATGGTGGAGCGGTCACTTGGAAAAGTTCCAAGCAAGAGACGGTGGCTGATTCAACGTGCGAATCAGAGTACATTGCAACGAGTGAAGCTTATAAGGAAGCGGCTTGGCTGAAGAACTTTATCGGTGACCTTGGAGTTGTCCTGAGTATTCAGAATCCGATGGAAGTATTATGCGATAATGAAGGAGCGGTCGCTTTGACAAAGGAACCGCGAGATCATGGAAAGTCCAGACATATCGATAGAAAGTACCACTACATTCGATATCGTGTAGAAGAAGGTCACCTCCTGGTTAAGAGGGTATCATCAGAAGACAATCCTGCAGATCCTTTGACTAAGGCTCTGAGTAGGATCAAGCACAATCAGCATGCTCGAAGCATTGGACTGAGGGATGATATTAGTTTTAGAAATTAGATAGGTTTTGAAACTTATAACAGTATAAATGTAATTGACTTGGTGATTTAATAATAGAGATTTATTAATGAGTATTGTTTACTACCTTTGTCAATTGTTTATTATTGTGTTTCAATTTTACATGTTTAACTTCCTGAGTAAATTCGATTATTCAAAGTTCCACAGTCGCTCATATTTTTAGGAAGTAAGTATGAACGAAGAATGTCATGAACTGGTTTGTAGATTTTCTAAGGAGTTAGACATTGCAGTGAGACTATATCATAAGCAATGTTGAGACGATAATATATTATGATATTAAAGTGGAGAGATATGAGTTGTAGTTTGCAAGACAGTTGCTCATTGATAATGCGAAAAATGCATCGGTAACTCGATGTTATAAAACGCATTGTTGTGAGTGATCTGACTAGTAAAAGGTATAACCATATAAGTCGAAACTTATTCATCCCTTGACCTGACGGGAAACAGATATCTGTAGGACTCTCGATGATTTTGAAGTTGAGTAAAAGGGTTGGCCAACCAGGACTGAGTTGATGTATTCAATATAGTCTTAAAGTCATAAGCAAAATCGGAAATCGAGAAACAGAGTATCGGACCGAGATTGATCTTAATCCGTGTCTTGAGTCTGAAAATATATTGTTGGACGGAGGATCATATGATCACTTATCTTTTTATTGAACTGACTGGGTCAGAGTTCAGTAACAGTTTCTTTAGAAACTGAGATTTGTTAATCAGAAGATAAATTAAAGTCATAGACTTATCCAAGTGGGAGACTGTTGGATTAGGTGTCTAAGCCATGACTTATAATTGTATTTATCTTATTAATTGAAGCAAAGTCCATTTGGGTTGCCCTCATAGCTGAAGGATTGGTGTAGAGTTTATTAGAGAGAAATGTTGATTTATTAATTGTTTAATAAATCAATAGAAATAAAATAAATAGTTTATTAATATATTTAAGTGTTAATATATTAATTAGAAACTATAATAATTAATTAAAAATTAATCTAGAATTAATTGGATTTAATTTAGTGATTAATTTAATTAATTAAAAATGCAGGGACTGGTTTGTATTTGTTCAATAGTTGAATAACTGGCCAACCAGTGACCAGGGGCCAAGTTGGCGTAAAATATGGAGGGAACCTCCATATTGGCGAAACCCTAATTAGGGTTTAGAAGCCTTGGTCCAAGTGGTCAACAGGCTTGCCCATTAAGGAGGCTCCTCTAGGGTTTTGACTGTAACCATTGGAGCCTATAAAAGGAACCTCCTGGTACCCTAAATCCTGCACCACTTTTGAAGACTCTCTGGAACTCTGCTGTATTCTCTCCTCCATTGCTTGGGTGTGACTCCATTTGAGGCAGGATACTTTTGCTGCTAGCTTCTGGATCAAGAATCAAAGGTTGGTTTTCTTGATTTGTTCTTTAGAAATTTAATCATTGTCCTTAGGTTATTATTATATGTTCATTGTAGAAAAACATAGATCTCCTCTTAGGTTGCATGTGAACTTAGGAATTTCTAGTTCATTGTTTGTGCAAAACCTTACAACAACATGCAACGGAATACTAATAATATCAAATCACAGAATTCTCCATGAACAGAATTCAGGATCATGTGGTTCATATCAGTTATAACAACAAAAACTTAAACAGAATGTACCTCAGGATTATATCCTTCTTTGAATCTGATGAATAACATCTTGAAAAGGATGAAAAACATCCAAAGTGTGAATCCCTCTAATGACTCATACCCAAGAACACCAGAAGAACAAACAGACAGAACTTCTTCTAGGTTGAAGAACAAGATCCAAAACCCTTGAAGGGTTAAGGAAATCACCAAACCCAGAGAAGGGGAGAGGAGAAGAAATTGGCGGCTCCTATGGAAGCCAATGGGAAGATTATGGTTTGACCCTGAGACCTTTATTTATACTAGAGGGCTCCTAGGGTTCCAAACATGAGGTGCCTTTTGGCGGCCCCAACCCCTAGACTTGTAACTATTAATTAAGTCTTTAATTAATTACAATCTAATCCCTTGCAATTTAATTTCCCAAATTAATTCCAATTTAACTCGTTAATTAATTTCCAATTAATTTCTAATTCAGTTTCCGATTAATTTATTTCTCAATAAATTAATAAACTAATTCCTCTTTTTCCTTTTCTGATAGTGTTTGTTTTTAATGGGTCGTAAGGGCAACCTAAAAAGACTTTTGCCATTATTAGAAATATTACCAAACATTGATAAATTTGGACATTATTCCAACAGTCTCCCACTTGGACAAGTTGTCAACTTGTGTAGTCTCAATATTATCTGAGAATTAGCACAGGGTGTGTCATCCTATGCAACTGTCAAACTCTGATCAAAGAAAAGAGACGACTCCTAGATAAGTGATCAATTGTTCCTACGTTCTTCTAGATATCGTAATAAACCTGGGCCATGGATAAGGTCAAGCCCAAAAGTTCAAAATTTTGTTTCCCGATAGTGATTTATGATGACTCTGTCAGACTACTAATCAAACACATCAATCCAGTCTGGGTTTGGCTAGACACTTAATGTCAGCATCAAATCATCGAGGGGCCCAATACATCACTTCTTCTTGTTAGGGTAGAAGGACAAGATAAACTCTGACTATATAGTCTCTGTCTATTTCATCATGTCATACCCGAACATACCCATTATAACTACCAGGTACAGATGGCGTTTGAGTAGACCAATGCATAACGGAATCGTAGCACAGATCCTCATGTATCTCGGTTTGAAGAATAAAGATATTATTATCTTAGAACTACTTGTGACTTAATCCATGAAGTAATCTCTAAGTGCGGGTTGTTCCAATACTTGAATCTCTATCAAGTACTCATGAGGGATAGTCGCAATCACCATGCTATGTCTGATCTCTATAGACAATCTACTAACATTCCATGACAATCTTAAATCACTACTTGCTTCCAAGAGTACATACTTGAATCTCTATCAAGTACTCATGAGGGCTAGTCGCAATCACCATGCTATGTCTAATCTCTATAGGCAATCTACTAACATTCCATGATAGTATTAAATCACTACTTGCTTCCAAGAGTACAACCTAGTATGGGAGTTTGTGTAAATTAATACTCGGGAAGCGGGTTCTAAACATGCTAAAATGAAACACGGTATTAATGTAAATGAAAATGGCAGCGCAGCTCTTTATTAATTCTCCACTAATAATACACCAAGTCAGATACAATCATCTACTGCTATATGTTTCGATATCAAACTAATAACTAAAATACTTATGTCATATTTCTTAAAACTTAACGCCTATGGACCCTAGTATGACCTTCATGCTTGGTCTGCGTCAATGTCTTCATGAAATGATCAGCCGGATACTCTTCCGATGATACCCTATTTACTATGATGTCTTAACTTTAGTTCTAAACACTCTAGCAATTCCTGAGTATATTCTCTGGCTTCTCATGGTCCTTGGGTTCCTTAGTCAATGTGACTATACCCATGGTAAGAATATTTCAAGGAGATCATTGATGTTAAGGACAACACCAATATTACCAATGAAATCTTTCAAGCATGTAGACTCATATACTAGCTGCTTTACATTCGGACTTGTATTGGTTTCAGCTTGGAACATTTCCATGTAATTACTCCTCTTTTACCAGGAACACCTATCCTGATTGTGAGCATGAGTCATATCTGGTGTCATTATGATCAATTACTCTTAACTCTTCCTTTTCCTCCATGAACCAAGAACACATTGATACTCTAAGAATGTCATTCACTGAAGTCCAATACCCTTTGCCAGGGTTGTCCTAAAATCAACTCACTATGCTCCAAGCATACGAGATATCAGGTCAAGTACATGTCATGGTATACATGATTGATCGGGTCATTGATTCTCCAATCAATTTTATGTCATGGGTGGAAATCTTTTCCTTAGAGTCATGCATCTCGAATTTCTTCAAGATCATACTCAAAATGTACTTTGGGTAAGTCCATTTAGACTTTTATATTTATATTTATACATCATTTTCCACGTACATGTATTGTGTCTCTTATTTTTCATAGCGAAACATTTCCCAAACCAAGTCATTTCCCTTTGAAATATTGGAAAATCGTTTCCTATAAGTTGTATGTCATTGACATACATTATTAGGCAGACAACAATACTCTCACTAGTTTTGACATAATCATAGGACTTATCTATGCTTCATGAAAATCCAAAATCTTTGGCATTTTATGATTGCAAAGATTCCAGCTACGAGATGCTTGCTTGATTCCACAGACGAATCTTCTAAGCTTTGTGATATCTATTTGAATATTTGGCATGTTCAAAACCATTCCGGTTATACAACCCCTTTATTTTCCATTTAAGGAAAGCGGTTCTAACATCCACTTTTTCATGTCTCACAAAATGCATATGTGGCAAACAGTATCCCAATAGATTCTTTCTAAACTGCTGATGAGTGTGCTTTTGAAAAAATATCTCGAGTCTGAGTATTTCCCTACTCAACCAATCTTTCTTGGAATGTGTGTACATTCCTATCCATGTTGTTCTTCTATTGAAGATCCAATGACTCCCACTGGTTTTCAGGCCAGGTGTAAGATCCATCAAATTAAAACATGGACTGAATCTCGCTTTGTATATTCTTTTTTATTTGGCAGCTACTGGGCTCACCAATGCTTGCATGTAGTTGGATAACTTATCCATAATATCTTAGTGTTTTAACACTAATCCATGTGTCAATCTTAGTAATATGAGACCATAATACTCATAAGAGTGGCTAACTCTTCTGGAATTGCAAAAGGGATGTGGAAATATGTCAGTTTCCTCAATAGGAATCTCGTCCTTTGAGTGAGTGCTAGTGTTAATTAAAGGTTCTTTTTATTGGTTGACTCTTGAATCTCTTCAAGATTAATCTTACTCCTGCTCTCTTCTTTGGATATGAGATCTTTCCAAATAAAGACTCTTCTAAGAGACAAACACTTTGTTCTCAAAATGCTTGTTAAAAAAAGTATCCAAAGTCTTGGATTAACGTGTCTAAGCCATAACTATAATTGATAAATATGATTGAATTGATGGCAGCACAGTCCTTTTAGGTTGTCATCATAACCTACCAGAGGACAAGATTGCATGTAAAGAGAGAGATTGATATATTATGAAGATAATATATTAATCAGAAAAAGGAATATTTAATTTGTTAATATATTATGAAAATAATATATTAATTATAAATTACAATATTTAATTGATAATTGATTAGAAATTAATTTGAAATTAATTTTCGGATTAATTGGATTAATTAAATATGCAGGGTTGAATTATAATTGTTCAATAGTTGAGCAATAATATATATATATATATATATATATATATATATATATATATATATATATATATATATATATATATATATATATATATATATATATATATATATATATATATATATATACACATATATGGGAGTTTTGCTTATTTATGGTAATGATAAGTGTATTGACTTGTATGATAAAAAGGTAATCATATCAAGGGTTCAAATATGGCAGCTATAAGCCATATGACTTATCAGTTTGGGACTATAAATAGAGGCTCTTCCCACCCCATTTTACACGCCATTCTCAAACATCTCAACCCTCATCTCTCTTGTTTCTTGCTTGCTAAGTTTTGGGTGTGAACCATTAGACGCATTACACTTGTGGTGCTTGCTTCCAAAAGATCCAATGATCAAAACGTATGTTTTCTTTATGAATTTTTTAATATACCTTTAGTGTTACTGATATGTTCTTAGTTATAGGTTAAATAGTGAAAACATAGATCCTTTAGGGTGTATGTGAACTTAAGAGCTTTAAGTTTATAGTTTGCTTAAAATCTTATCAGCGATATTATAGCTTAGATATGTTTTCTGTTGAACTGCTATAATAGTTGAAATGTTGTTAGGGTTTAATGATCTTAAACCCTAGCCACCACATGTGGATCGACTTTTGCTATGGTTTTGAAAAACCCTAGCTACCCACCCTTATTTTTGAAAATAAGGAGGCTCCCATAGGGTTTTTTTCTATTTTTGGTAAATATGATTACTTAATAAATGGAAACGCTTTGCCTTTATTTTTGAAAACTTAGTGGGCAACGAATAGGATTAAATTAAATTGTTCAATTTGTTAATCCTTATGTGATTTAATTAATTTAATTAGTCGTTAATTGAAAGACAACCATTAAATCACTTTAGGTTTAATTTAAATTTTAATTAAATTTGTTTTAATTTTGAAAATTTAAAAGATAGACCTGAATATAATAAAATTTTTAAAATACACCTTATACATATTATTATTAAAAGTTAATACCTACATGTATAAGATTAAGTCAATTAAATCGCTAGTATGCCTCATTCAGAAAACTGATCTATAAGGGGTATAAGGAAACTGTCTATAAAATGGTGGTTGAATGGGTGTCCACTCTCACCGATCGATCCCTTGATCAGTAGACTGTCGTTAGCAGAATGGTTTTGATAGGACAAACTCAATCTTATTAAAAGTATAATGTTATTAGTGAAAAAGCAGTAGAACCTTTAAAATCCCAATCTAGTTACTTTAGGAAAATGTGAAAGGTATGCTAATCTATGAAATTACACATTGCACTTTGTGGGTCGTTAGTGGAGCGTACGTGGTTAACCGGCACACTAATAGGGACCCATAAAGGGTAGTAATGGGTATCTCGTGATTTATCATTGTTGATGGAGCGTGTGTGGATAACCGGCACATCAATCGAGATGATAAATGACATTGAGGTTACCAAGCAATTTGCATGGTTATTCACATCTTATTTGTGATCCTGGCATCCCAATTACAAATAGAATAACATAATCCGAGATTTAACATGCCATTGACCTCGGTTAATAAATCTCACAGATCTAGGAATTTCATAAGACTGAAATTGATAAAAGTATATCTACCTTAATGACCATTATGTTGTTATTACAACATCCCTCTTCACACCATAGTTGGGGCATTTTGGTCCTAGCCTTGTTAAATAATAATTGGGTAATTATTTATAAGGATCAAAATTAAACTAATAAAATTTTGATTTTATAGATGACTGAAGCAAGTGTCAACTCTCCTCCTCCTACACTCATTCCTGAGAGCTTCAGGAAGTACTTACTAAATATAGATAAGCTGACTGGACTGAACTACGTGGATTGGCTTCACCAATGGGGACTGGTTATGTGATACATAGGAAAGTCATATCTGATCGACTGTCCACTTCCCCGCCTACCGAAACATGGCATCACACAGCAGCTCATTGATGACCATGACTTCCTGATTTATGAGAATGAAGAGGTTCGTAGCCTCATGAATACAGAAAAGGTTTCCTAAATTCGTGACACAGGGATAATAAGTAATCCATGGATTCTAAAAGGTTTGAGAATAGAATAGATCTGATCACTTGAGCTTCTACAAATTGGATTGATCATAAGTATCATGGACTTATCCTGATAACTTAATGCTTAGAGCATAGTAGGTTGGATTCAGGACACAACCAGGGTTAGGATAGTGGACAGGTTGTTGGGAAATGATTGAGGTGAATGTAATAATAATTTGAAATAAGTTTCAAATCTGTAATTATCAACATCAGTGTGTGACACTTAGAGACTTCGTGGTTGAAGAGTTTCAATTGGAAATTGATGGAGCGTGTGTGGTTCACCGGCACATCATTATCGCCTTGAAATCTTCTTGACACCAAAGGGTGTAGTCACATGGACTAAAGATCCCGAGAACCATAAGAAGTCACAATACATAACACCATTTCTGAAATGGTGTCAGGAGAGAAAAATCAAGATGACACATTGAGATATCATCGGAAAGGTGTCCGATCGATCATCTGCAATGGTGTGTATCAATATAGGACCTTTTGTATACATGGAAAGAGTGAAGGTCATTTTGGGTATAAAGACATATAAATAAAATCTTGATTGAAAGTTTAATAGAAACCAAGAAACATATAACAGTATTATAATAAATCTGATTTTGTGATTACCTCGTGGAGACTTGGTAATAAGCAGGAGTAGCTACCTGTCAGATCTTTTCGTTTCGCTTTGCATGTTTTACTTCCTGAATAATTTGATTATTCAAACATCCACAGTCGTTCATACTTTCGGAAGTAAGTAGTGAATTAAGACTATCATGAATTGATTGTAGACTGTCTAAGGAGTTGGGTATAGCAATAGTTGCTACAATGTTCATGAGTACTTAAAAATGGAGATTTGAGTATTGGATAAACCCACGCTCAGAGAATTACTTCACAGATAATATCACGAGTAACTCTAAGATGATAATATCTTGTGGTCTTGAAACAGAGACATATGAGTTGAAATTGACAAGTCGGTTGTGCATGGATAATGCGTAAATTCATCGGTAACTCGATGTTATAAAACGTATTGTTGTACGCGATTTGATAAGTAAAAGACACAAGCATATGAGTCGAAGTTTATTCGTTCCTTTTGCCCTAACGCGAAAGGCGATATCTGTGGGCCCCTCGGTGATTTGGTGTTGACTTAGTGCTGGCCAGCCAGGAGTAAATTGATGTGTTCAATTAAAAGTCCTATATCATCACAAATCACGAATCGGAAAACATAGTATCAGACTGAGATTGATTTTAATTTATGTCTCTAGTCTGAATGATATCTTATAGAACGAATGATCATATGATCACTTATCTTAGGACATTGCAACTGATTGGGTCAGAGTTCGGCAGCGGCGTTTGGAAGCTACAATTTGCTGATCAATTCGGAAGCCACATTGTATTATAGTTATAGACTTATCCAAGTGGGAGACTGTTGGATTAAGGTGTCTAAGCCATAAATATAATTGATACATATGGTTGAATTGATGGAAGCACAGTTCTTTTGGGTTGCCCTCATAACCTAGCAGATGACAAGAATGTCTGTAGAGATAGAGAGAGAGAGAGAGATTGATATATTATGAGGATAATATATTAATCAGAAAAAGGAATATTTACTTTGTTAATATATTATGAGAATAATATATTAATTAGAAATTATAATATTTAATTGATAATTCATCATTTATGTATTAGACACACTTCCAATATGTTTCGATAAACTAAATGTTCAACCAGTCAGACCACAAAACCATATTCCGACCACATCTTAGACTAAGTAAGTTGCATAGATATCATCTGAAGTGTAAAGCTGGGTTCACCCCACTTGTACATAGAGGGTCCAGGGTCATGTAGCGTTCGTCCGAACCTCATGACTAGCTTGAACCTGATCAGCAGTGTCACTTCATTGGTCTTCATGCAAGTACTTATGAAAGAAGAGTTCCTTTAGAAATGACTCACATTCTAAGGAAATAATGGGAGCAAGAGTGATCCCTAAGGAGTTCAAGGATCAGCCAAGTGAAAGAACCTATAGTCATCACTAGGGCTTGATCAGAAATCGGATTCCTGTTGAACCAGACATACACTTCTCTTCGCAGACTAGTAGTATTAGTCACCGTCATAAAGTGTTATGATCTGGATGACGTATCGATTAATGGTAAAACACTAAGATTGGTAAAGACAAGCAATCCTACTACTTGGAAGCATTGGTGAGCCCGGTTGCTACCAAATAAGAGAACCTGAGGGCGAGACCGAATCTATGTGATAATTTGACTAATGTTACACCTGGCCTGAGAACCAATGGGAGTAATTGAATCATCAAAAGAAGACAACATAAATAGAATTATACCTACATTCTGAGCAAGAATGAGTTGATTGAAGCAAAACTCAGAGTCATATGATTGAGTTTGAAAGAAACGCTCTCAACATAACTGAAACAAATCTGAAAGGATATTGTTTGTTGTAAATGCACTTTGTGAGTAGTTAGTGGAGCGTGTGTGGTTTACCAGCACACTAATAGGGATTCATCAAGAGCATACAGATACAGAAAGATACAAAGCCCTGAGATTCATCTCACGGGCACCTCCCAAGAGAGGATATTTGGATTCTCAAAATTTGCCAAATGTTTGGATTTTGTGAATAAGCCTAAAGGAGTCCTCTAATCATGTCAGAAAGGTTTGGATTTTATGATAGCCTAAATGAATCCTATAACTGTGTAGAAGCTAGTGGGAGTGTCGTTGTGATATATCTATCAATGTATGTCAGTTACATACCATTTCTAAGAAACGTCTATTATCATTACAAAGTGTAATGACTTGGCATTAAGAGATGATTCACTATGAAAAGTCTAGAACAGATATAACATACTCAGGTGGTCACAAGCATCTATCAGAAAGATGACATCATCAGTATAGACATTGCCAATGTAAGTGTGATGTTGATAAGATTCAAGATGCATGACTTCGAGAAAAGAGTATCCTGTCATTACAAAGTGTAATAAACTGGCATGATCTAAAAGAGATACAATGTATTTACGTAGTTACAAACATCTATTCATTAGATGAAATCGTCAGTATTGACCTAGCCATTATAAGTATGATCTTGATAATATTCAATATGTATGGGAAAGAGTCTCTAAAAGTCATAACACATGGATTGTAAATAATCCTCAGATTCTAAAAAGGTTCGGAATAGAATAGATCTGATCCCATGAGCTTCCATAAATTGGAAAAATCATAACTGTCATGGACTTATCCTGCTGACTTAATTCTAATAGCATTGTAAGTTGGATTCAGGATACAACCTGGTTGAGTATGCTGGATAGATTATTTGAGCACACGTGAGAAATCATTGAGAAATGATTAGGGTGAATGTAATAATAATTTGAAAAGAGTTTCAAATCTGTAATTATTTACATCAGTATGTGATGCTAAAGGACTTCATTGTTAAGGAGTTTTACTGGTGCATTGATGGAGCGCGTGTGGTTTACTGGCACATCATAACACCTTGAAATCGTCTTAGGATGCAGTCATCTGGACTAAAGATCTCGAGAACCATCAGAAGTCATAGTACACACCACTATTTCCGGAATGGAATTAGGAGAGAGAAAGACAAGATGCCAAATTGAGAAATCATCGAAAAAGTGTCCGATTGGATTATCTACAATGAAGTGTATCAATGTAATACATTTTAGATACATGGAAAGAGTGAAGATCATATAGACATATAAATCTTAATTGAAAGTTTAATAGAAACCAAGAAACACATATAATAGTATTATAATGAATCTGACTTGGTGATTACCTCGTGGAGACTTGGTAATTAGCAGGAGTAGCTGCCAGTCAGATATTTATGTTTTGCTTTTGTATGTTCCTGAATAATTTGATTATTCAAAGCTCCACAGTCGCTCATACTTTCGGAAGTAAGTAGTGAACTAAGACTGTCATGAATTGAATTGTAGATTGTCTAAGGAGTTAGACATAGCAATAGTTTTGCTGCAATGTTCATGAGTACTTAGAAATGGAGATTTGAGTATTGGAGAAACCCACACTCAGAGAATTACTTCATGGATTATATCACGAGTAATTCTGAGACGATAATATCTTATGGTCTTGAAACGGAGACATATGAGTTGAAATTTGCAAGTCAGTTGTGCATTGATAATGCGTAAATTCATCGGTAACTCGATCTTATAAAACGTATTGCTGTGAGCGATTTGATGAGTAAAGATACAAGCATATGAGTCGAAGTTTATTCATTCCTTTTGCCCTAACAGGAAAAGTGATATTTGTGGGCCCCTCGGTGATTTGTTGATTGACCTATGAGTGCTAGGCCTAGTCAGGACTGAATTGATGTGTTCAATTAGAAGTCCAATATCATCATAAATCATGGAACAGAGAAACATAGTATCGGAATGAGATTGATTATAATCCATGTATCAAGTCCGAATGATATCTTTTAGAATGGAGAATCATATGATCACTTATCTTAGGACACAAAACTGACTTGGTCAGAGTTTGGCAGCGTGCTTTTTGAAGCTATAAGTTGCTGGTCAATTTACAAGCTATATTGAATTATAGTCATAGACTTATCCAAGTGGGAGACTGTTGGATTAGGTGTCTAAACCATGACTATAATTTAGAAATATACTTGAATTGACAGCAGCACAGTCCTTTTGGGTTGCCCTCAAAACCTAGCAGAGGACAATATAACTTAAAGAGAGAGAGAGAGAGAGAAAGAGAGAGAGAGAGAGAAATATGATTTATTAATATATTATGAGAATAATATATTAATTAGAAATCATAATATTTAATTAATGATTAATCAAAAATTAATTTAGAATTAATTTTGGGATTAATTGGATTAATTAAAAAATATAGGGGCTGAATTGTAATTGTTCAATAGTTGAGCAATGGACAATTAGCGCTTATATGTGGTGAATGAATTGAAGGCTTTCTTAAGCCTTAAGAATTCGAAAATAACCATATATGGTATAAGGGACTATTTATGGTATGATAAGTACATTCAGTTACACGATAAAAGCCTTATAATATCAGGATCTTAAATAAGGCAGTTATACTCATTATTACTTATCACATGGAGACTATAAATAAAGGCCTCCTCCCACCCCTAAAAGCCACGAAATTCTAAGGGTTTATACCCTTCTCCTCTATTGTTTTCTTGCTTGTTTGGTTTTGGGTATGAACCATTAGAGGCACGACACTTGTGGTGCTTGCTTCCAAAGCATTAAAAGTACGAAATTCTAAATTGTTTTTTAGAATATAATTTTAATTATATACCTTTAGTTCTTAGTTATAGGTTCAATTGAGAAAACATAGTTCCTTATTAGGGTGCATGTGAACTTAAGATTTTAAGCTCATTGTTTGCATAAAACCCATTATATATATATATATATATATATATATATATATATATATATATATATATATATATATATATATATATATATATATACATATATGGGAGTTTGCTTATTTATGGTAATGATAAGTGCATTGACTTGCATGATAAAAAGGTTATCATATCATGGGTTTAAATATAGCAGCTATAAGCCATATGACTTATCAGTTTGGGACTATAAATAGAGGCTCTCCTCACCCCATTTTACATGTCATTCTCAAGGGTCTCTACCCAACTCTCTCTTGTTCCTTGCTTGCTAAGTTTTGGGTGTGAACCATTAGAGGCATTACACTTGTGGTGCTTGCTTCCAAAGGATCCAAGGATCAAAAGGTATGTTTTGTAAGACCCGTTCCGCCGAGACGCGGCCCTGATGGGTCAGCGGCGTGGCTTGGGGATATTCTGGGTTCGCAAATTATTTGTACGCACGGCGCGGCTCGAGCGAATCCGCGGCGCGGTGCGCCGCAGTTATGAAAAACCCTAATTCGGATTTAAACGCCTATATAAAGGGTTCTAACCCTAGGGTTCGTGTTTTTGGAAGTTTCTTGGAGTTGAGTCGACTGGTTTCAGCAGAGGCTCTTTGGTTTCAAGGCTTTGGAGGTTTTGGGAGACTAGAAGAAGGAGATCCAACGCGAGAGAAGGCTTGTAATGGTGGGCATCTCTCCATTTTTCAGAAGTAAGGTAAGAAGATTTACTCTTCTGACTTTCCATTTCATCCCGTCATAGGGCGTTACACATTGGTTTGTAGCCTTAGATGTCTTGTAACACTTAGGGTTTGGACCAAGGACATTCATGGACTTGCATGTCCATAAGAAAGTGACCTTAGGGTAGTTTCTGATCCCAAGAAGGGTATAGAGAGGAACCCTAGCCGATGGCTGTACTAATTAAGAGCCAATAAGAGTTCTGATTAATACGAGTCCGCGATGCGGACTGGCTAAGTCAGCGACGCGGATTCGGCTAAACCCCGTAACTACGCGAAGATAGCCGCGACGCGTAGGGTGAGGAGCCACGCCGCGACGATCGACTGTTTGACCCAAAAGCTTATTTTCGACCAATGTTGGTTAGCAAACATTGGGTCTGACCTTTAGGCAAGTCTATAAGAGTTTGGTCAGTGCTTGATATGTTGTGTATGTGGGATTTAGGTGTGTGGACAAGCTAAGTGGGGATATTAGAGAATATCTACACGGTTACGAATCAGGTGAGTATACTCACCTTACTATATGATGTTTCATGTTAGGCATCTTGTATGTTATATACAGTTATATGATTTGTTCTATATCTGTGATTATTTGTTGTTGGGCTCAGTACTGATGCGTGTCCCCTCGTAGCTGTTGTATGACGAGTTGGACTATTGCCTTGTCCTATAGCTGTTGTATGATGGGCTGGGCCATAACCGGGAACCCATAGCTGCTGTATGATGGGTAGAAAAGCCCCATGTCCATAGTTGTTGCATGATGGACGCCCGTAGTTGTTGTATGGCGGGTAGGGCCCGGTCGTTCTCGAGGACGGGTTGTTTAATATGTGGGCATGTATGGTAATTTGAGGACTCACTAAGCTTTAAGCTTACCCGTTGATTTTGTAACATTTCAGGTATTTCAAATGACAAAGGGAAGGGCAAGGCTTGACGGCAGCGCATCGCATACAAGAGATTTATTTTAATGAGCTATGTTATGATTTCAAATGTTTCCGCTGTTGGTCTAATAAATATGTCGAACAGTATTATTATTTTTAATAAAGATTTTGTTGGAACCTTGGTAATAAATGAAATTTTATAATTGTGAAATTGGGGCGTTACAACTTGGTATCAGAACCTTGGTTTGAGGGATTTGGATGAACTGTATTGGGAATCTAAACTCAAACTTAGGACTGAGCAATTTTGTTAAGAAAATGTTTTTGGAAAACTAGAATTTAATAAGAGAAGATACGATGCGAACCGTCAACCGAGCTCAAGTAAGTTTGTGATTCTCAATTACCCATGCCAAGTTTGTGCTATGTATTATGCTAGGATGTAGAATTGCCTGGATAATATATTCTATGGACTATTTTGTACAATATGTGCTACTTTGGAATTTTATGCTAGTGTCGTTAAGTTGCTTTGTGAATGTTGGTAGGTTATATATAATTAGGGTAAGATAGCCTAAGAATTCTTGGTCTGGCCTTACTGGTTGTTCCTTGTTTGGTTGTGACTTTAGGGTAGGATCAGTTATTCAAACATCTATCTTATTCCCGATTGTGTATGGTTGTGCGTCCGTGAGGCGACTCGACGACGTTAGCATAGTTCTCTTAGGCACGTGTGGGAGGGAGAATTAGGTAAATGATTAGGCACACCGGTGCATGATCACACGATTCATAGGAAGTGGTTTAGCGTATGTGCGACAATTTAGGAGGATGGTTGATGAACTTGGAACAAGGGCGAATCGGTGTGGAAGGTAGTATCAGGCCAGTACTACCGAAAGCACATGATTCACGCTTGAGTCAAGAGTAGTCAACCAAAGTCCTAGAAAGTCTAGTAGTTGGGTAAATGGGCGTAATCTAAGTATTAATATTCGGATTTTGCGATTCAAAATGGCGATCACCCAAAGTAATGGTGGACCAGGTACGGGTACCTCGAGTGGGGATAATTCAGTTGATGAGAACCTTAGCGACTTAATCGCTGTAGAGGTTTCACGAGAAGTGGTGGCAGCAGTATCTCAATTCTTTGGCACCACAAAGGCTGAACTGATGGCAATGCTCGAGGAGCGACTGGCTGCATAGGGTTCATCACGGGCCAGGGATGTAAGCTATAAGGACTTTTCTGCATGTTCGCCTCCGATGTTCGATGGGGGCAGGAATCCGATTGTCAGTATGCGGTGGATTTCCGCAGTAGAGGGTGCCTTCCGCACCTGTTCATGTCCTGAGAACTCCAAGGTAACATTTGCGGTGAATCTTCTGAGAGAGGGTGCGAAAGATTGGTGGGAATTACGAACGAAAGATCTCACCTCTGCTCAGCTGGAAGCTATTACGTTGACGCAATTCAAGGAACAGTTCAAACTGGAGTATGTTCCACAGGTGGAAATGGAACGCTTGGCACAAGAATACCTGAATTTGACCTAGACCACTGAGACGGTGATGGAGATCACCAAAAAGTTTAACGAGCGAGCACTCTTCTGTCCAGAGTTTGCGGCAACTGAGCGCATGAGGATGAGTCTATATTTGGCAATGCTTTGCACAGACATTCGAGAATTTGTGTCTGCTGCTAGGCACCAAACTCTCACTGATATGATCACGGCCGCTCGGGCCCGAGAGTTGGAATTGGAAACCCAACAAAGGCAGAAGCGTCCGGCGCCTACTCAGACTCAGCAGGCGTCAAAGAAGTTTCGAGGGGCAGATCAGGGAAAGCTAGGGCAAATGTGACAACTGTCAAATTAAGTCAACGAAAGTCAACTTAAGTCAAGCAGAGCGTACATTAGGTCAATATGTGAAATATAAATTTCATAATCTATACGATGTATTATTGGATATTATAATACTACATATGCTAATTCAAATCAATTATACGAACAAACCCTGCTGAGCTAGATGTTTTTAATATAAAATATAAAAAAAAGAAATTTTACGTCGTGAGTAGTATCCGACGTGAATAGTGAACGGTAAAATTTAAAACTCGTCCGAATATTACAAATTTTATATCAAAACGTAGACAAAAATACAACGGTTCCGAATATATATTTTTATTTTTACCAAACGTTACATATAAAAAGTTATGATAAAAAAACGTATAATTTAACTTGAAAGCGACGCTTGATTATTAAAATATTTATATAATATAATAAAAATAAAATAAAATAAAATATGTTTGTCAAAAACGTTGAAAGAAGGAAACAACCGGTTTGTCAAACTTTGAAATTCTTTCCATTTTTATTTTATATAAAGTGGGCCCCACTTCATTATTTAATCAATTTTACACATTTTACCCTCAAAAAATTCGTATTTTCATTTCGAACACTACGTATTCAATACGTATTTTTAAGTTTATCAATAATATTATGTCGTTTTATAAAACGAAAAATTTACCGTCAAATCCGTATCATCGGTACGGACAACCTGACGTCAAAATTTAATATCATTGATATTAGTTTTATATTTAATATTTTTTTCTTTAAAATGAAATTGTATTTACATTTAAACCCTATATTTTCAATAAACTTACAATTAATACCGTTTCGTTAATTCGTTACAGACTTTTAGTTAGAAAGTTGATATTATTAAACTACGATTTTTGTAGATTATATTTCTATAAAAGAAAATTATTTGTTTTAATTAAAAACTATTAAATCTATTTAAAGAGTATTTTAAGGGTATGTTTTGTTATAAACAAATTCTAAAAGCTATAAAAGTCGAATATCTGTATCTTGAGGGCCGCAATACGAAAATAAATCTACTATAAATATAGCATCATTCTAGCCATTCAAATCACACAAACAAGTTCATTTGATACGTATAGAGATATATACAAAGAATGAGCGTTAGAAGTAGATATTTCAGTTATAAATATAGTGAGTTCGAGTTATAAACACGAAGAGTCGGGCGATCTAACAACAATTGGTGATAAGATCCTAGTCGACATTGAGGTGAGTTCATACCCCTTCTTTTTATCTTTATTCAAGTTTTTAAGGGGGAGAATACAAGTTATACTATAAAAATAGTTATTTATACTCATTAGTAACAATAGTAAACGAAATGCGAATTTTGTAAACATCATTATTACAACAATTCTATTATAATTCCAAAAATAATATCGAATGATCTACTTACGAAGGCGGTGTCTAGGCCGATCATTTGGGCTAGGTTGTTGGATTTCCGAAAGGCTTATACGCTGAAAGGGTCCTGCCTCCCCATTTGATCTTCTACCTGGCCGTTCTTTATTTGATAGTCATGAAATATTATATTGAAATTAATAAAGGGTATAACCAATTTATTACACCACTATTGTGGAGAATATATCTTAAAAGAAGTTCTTTATAACCATCTAAATAAGTTATTTCACATATATTTGTAAATATATGTTTTTCACAACGGAATACTAAAAATAAACTATTATAGGAATAGTTTGTGGTTACAAATGTTACTATAACCGTTAGAACAAGATAATTAATTATATACAAATATATAATTATTATACATTACTATATTATCATGGGAAAAATAATAATGGGCAAATACAAGGGTTTTTCATATACAACCTTTACGTAAACAAGTTGATTGATACATACATGTTTGTGAGACGGGTCTTCACAGTGCTTATTTAAGTACATACTATAAGTCCTGAAATTTATAACCAGAGTCTCGGTAAGAGAACGTGATATTTGTGTATAGATCTATATAGGATTGACAACCCCGCACCTGAGCTGCTAGCTACAGCTAGACCGACGGGTCTGAGGTGACAAATGTCATAACAGTCCGACGCCTGAAGAACGTCGAAGCAGGCCTACATGGTCACAGTATGGTCATAGGGCGTCTCGCATGGGAAATCAACTTTATAAATTGTTTACGTAGAAATATACATTTTCAATGCCTTTATACTACAAACTACGCTATACAATTTAATCTTTGGGTTTTTAAGACTTGGATACATTCATAAGAAAATATTGGATTTTCTTGGATTACAATACTACCTTTTACAAGGAAAGAGACTCCTCATACAAGTGTTATGGTATTAAAACTACATTTTAACAAGTTACAACTATAAGTATGGTTTTTACTTATACACACTGGTTCTATGGAAATTAAAACTACGTTTTATCAATTATATAAATATAAGTATGGTTTACTTATACATATGAGTTTTACAGGATTAAATCTACGATTGGTCTACGAGTAAACATCTATTTACACTGTTTCATACAAGAATAAAACTATGTAATACTATTTTCAAGTATAGAAATACTTATACATTCTCGGTCTTTGGGTTTTAAGACTACGACTCATTTATTAGAAAATATTGGATTTTTTGGTTTCAAACACTATCCTTTTCCAAGGAAAAATGATTATGGATTTTCTCATACAAAAATCTTATGAACTCACCAACGTAATGTTGACACTCTTTCAAACTACTTGTATTCTCAGGAAATTGATAAGGCAACTACAATCTTTGACGATGGGTCGCTATGGCGTCATACTATGTATTTTGATATCATATTGTAATAGTATTTAAGACATACAATCTTTTGAACTCTTGTAACATTTACAATTATGTATATGATGGATGTGTTTGCTTTGATCACTATTGTACAAACGTTGTTGAGATACTGTTCATGAAGTCATCCACCCTCAGACGTTTCCGCCATCGTGGTTTGGGGGTGTGACAGATTGGTATCAGAGCATTGTTTATAGTGAACTAAGTATATCAATCCATTTAAGATATACAACTATAAATACAATGGGACTAAAACTCTCTAAAACAATCTGTACAAAGTAAACTTTAAAATACAATGATATTTTTATGAAGTATAAGTACAAGTTCATACATACTAGAACAATGTCATAACCAGAACAATACAAGAGTTATAAGATGAGTTGAACACTACGAGTAGGCCTAGGTAGTTATGTGATCATACCTAGGACAGATAGAGCCTGATCAACTGTATTTGTCCAATGTATGACTAACATGTACTTAGAAATAGTCGTAGTGAACAACAAGTCTAAAAACTTACCAAGAACCATATACAAAGAAAACACTAAAACAAAATATAAAGCTAAAATACTATCGGAGTATTTTATAATACTATATAACCATACATCTAGACATTTTATGTACCTCTTATAGCCATATCCTTACGTAGTAGACCTGACAATTCAATAATACCTGACCAATAACTATTATCGAAAACCTACCATCATTCCTACCAACAGTTCCATTAAACTAATATTGGTAGAAATTCAATCTGAAAGCCGAAGGCGGGCTAAGTCACCTGCCAAGTCTTCTGGGCCCTCTTCACTTTTGATATTGAGAAAATCATGTTTAAAACCACTCATAGCAGAAACAGAAGGCAGAGATTGCTGCTGTGTATGGGTCCCTGATGAAGCTTCCTCCCTCTTCTGAACCTTTCTTTTCTTGTAAACAGCCTTAAAGGCAGCTTGCCTCAATCTCTTTGTGGTATCAGTTATCTTCGAACTGGAACCCTTGACTATTGCTCTTTTCTCGTTCTCTAAACCAAGTATTACGTCTGCTCTACTAGGATTTTTATCAAATTCCTGTTGCATAAATACTTTCAGTCATTACAATCTCATGGCATTAAAATTGTGGAGAAAGAAATACAATTCTAAACCTGAGTATGGTTAATAAGAGTTTGTAGACTCTTAATCTGTCTTCGAGGCCAACTTTTGATGCCTAACTTCCTACAGCGTTGCTTCAACTGTGTTGATCCAACGTTGAGTTCCCTTGCAGCTTCCAAAATGGGCTTATCAAAATGCATGGATATTGTTTCCTTACTCAACGCATGTCTAGAACCCTGTTTTCTACGAATTTCAAAGGTTCTTGGAATCGAGGTTGAAACATTTTCATTTTGGATCAATTGTGTATGATCCTGATCACTAACACTTTCATTGTTACCTATTATAGGTAATAGTTCTTGATTTCCAAAATCAACCATAAACCCAGAATTCCCATTCTTGAAACTTTCTAAGTTACTTTGGATCAATTGAAAATGATCCTGATATTGAAAACCACTCACGGACTCAGGATTCGCTGAAGCGAGCCCGATAGTGTCATCATGGATCGGCTGTATTTGATCCTGATTTTGAATGTCAGTTTGAAACCACTGATTTGTTAGATCTACTCCACTATGCAGTATGGGCACGTTCATGCTTAGATTATCATTAGTAAGATCATCTACAAATGGATCTGTGTATAACGTATGTTAGATAATTAAGCAAAATAAACATAAAGCTTAACAAAATGACTTAACCTGGAAGTATATATATTGAGATTGCCCAACAGCGATGTCTTGATTTAAAGGCAGTGGATCTTCAGGGAGAATACTCATCAGAGGAAAAACTTCAAGATCATCTTGAGGTTGATCCAGCGGTAATATATCTGGAAAATCTATACCTCACATAGTTTAAAACAAAAATCAAAACGCTAGAAAAAGAAATAAGAAATAAAACGAGTTTAGGATACTATAATTACCAAACCCCAGTGGAGGTATCTGATTAAACGATAGGGAGGTACCCTCTTCCTTTAAGAAATTCAGCTCAGTGTCTAACAAATTTTTCATAGGAGATCTATTTTCCATACCTCGATTTGGAAATCTGAGATTATATAAGAATAAACTGGTAGTAGCAAAAGATGTAGATATGGATGATACTACATACCCGTTTATATAGTATCTTACAGCTGGAACTGAAAGGACAACCCACGTTCTTATTACCGAAATTCAAAATATCTACAGTAGTGCAATCTTTTCACTACCCTAATTGATATCCTTTTCCAAATTCGCGGCTTGACTCCGATGAGGACGGGATAACGAAAAAACATTTTTTTAATATATATATCTTCTGATAACGGAAATAGTTCAATGAACATTTAATTCAATAATAATCTATTCATAAACAATGAACTAGAACTTACTCATCTGGCATCTGTACAGCTCGTGGTTCACCTGTATCTGACATGTTTCCTTCCATCCTACGAGTATCAACTATAAAATGACATCACATATAATATCTTAAATATGCTTAGACATTTCCATAATACTTAACTCAAATGATTAAGAAATCAATAGCTAATACAAGTCATAGTTAGAGAATATCATATGTTATCAAACCGAAACTCCTAATTTCACGATTTTACTAAATCAACCGTAAAAAAAACATCACAATATTTGGACTCAATACAACAAATATTAGCAACCTACATATGAGGTGAACCAATGCATACTTTCAGATTTGGACATCTAGGGTTTGAAACCCTAACACTCAAAATTTCTAACCTTGTGAATTAAGAACTCAAGAACGCGTTCCGGGTGTTAAATCCGACTTCCGCAAAATTTTCCTACGCAAAACCCTTGATCAAAATAACCAAATTTGGCACCTTTTACTTTGAAAATAATCTAGGAGGATTTTTTATTCGTAAATGGGGTAAATAAGGAAAGCTGCCCAAATAACCCCGCTAACACAGGTTAGCGACGCTAACCAGTAAAGTTAGCATTGTTAACTTCTAAAAATCCGACCCATACTCCAAAACCTAACCCGTGTAATTCTACTGGATGCTACAGTAACTAGAACACGCCCCGTGTAACTTCTGTAAAGCTAAACAGTTTCGAAAATGTGTACTACACGAGCCGAGTGACTCCTACACGACCCATGTAACTCCTTTATACTATTTTTAAGGTTTAAACTCCTTCTCAAGGTTGTTAAGATCGGTATCTTACCTAAGATCGTTTTATGCTTTGCAAGATCGTGATCGTAAGATCGGGATCGGGATCTTAAGATCCTACCACTGAAGTAGTCTTTAAATTTACTCTCAATGTCATACTTTTTGCAGTACATGTTATAACTTAATCTCTACTAAAACATTGATGGTAGAATCGAAGTTAACTTCTTAAGCATGAACTATGGTTCTTTTAGTTAGAAACCGCAAAAATTAAGAAGAAAACATCTTTAGTAGAAAAATAAACAAGTTAATCATGACGATCTACAACTAGAGGTGGGATCGGATCGTATTAAGATCTTAAGATCCTACTTAGGATCCTAAGATCCTAGTATAAATCTTGTTTCAGATAGATCCTACTGTGATCGGGACCGTTTTTCGGTCGAATGATCTTAGAATCGTAAGATCTTAAGATCAAGATCGGGATCTTAACAACCATGCTCCTTCTAAATGAATTTCTAATCCTCCTAACTCATATAACAACCTAGTAACTCTTATTTATACTAGGATTAACTCAAGTTACTTATCGAAAATATCACGGCATTACACTCCAAAATCAAAGCAATTAAAAACTAGGAATCACCAAGCGTGGACCTGAATTTACCTAAGAACGTGAGGACCAGATGAAACTCAAATACCCACAACTCTTCCCAAACCCTTGAGGATCTATTAAAAGTGCTAAATTTCAGGACGAAATTCCTTCTAACGGGTAGATAATGTGACAACTGTCAAATTAAGTCAACGAAAGTCAACTCAAGTCAACCAGAGCGTACATTAGGTCAATATGAGAAATATAAATTTCATAATCTATACGATGTATTATTGGATATTATAATACTACATATGCTAATTCAAATCAATTATACGAAAAAACCCTGCTGAGCTAGATGTTTTTAATATAAAATATAAAAAAAAAGAAATTTTACGTCGTGAATAGTATCCGACGTGAATAGTAAACGGTAAAATTTAAAACTCGTCCAAATATTACAAATTTTATATCAAAACGTAGACAAAAATACAACGGTTCCGAATATATATTTTTATTTTTACCAAACGTTACATACAAAAAGTTATGATAAAAAAACGTATAATTTAACTTGAAAGCGACGTTTGATTATTAAAATATTTATATAATATAATAAAAAAAATAAAATAAAATATTTTTCTCAAAAACGTTGAAAGAAGGAAACAACAGGTTTGTCAAACTTTGAAATTCTTTCTATTTTTATTTTATATAAAGTGGGCCACACTTCATTATTTAATCAATTTTACACATTTTACCCTCAAAGAATTCGTATTTTCATTTCGAACACTACGTATTCAATACGTATTTTTAAGTTTATCAATAATATTATGTGGTTTTATAAAACGAAAAATTTACCGTCAAATCCGTATCATCGGTACGGACAACCTGACGTCAAAATTTAATATCATTGATATTAGTTTTATATTTAATATTTTCTTTTTCTTTAAATTGAAATTGTATTTATATTTAAACCCTATATTTTCAATAAACTTACAATTAATACCCTTTCGTTAATTCGTTACAGACTTTTAGTTAAAAAGTTGATATTATTAAACTACGATTTTTGTAGATTATATTTCTATAAAAGAAAATTATTTGTTTTAATTAAAAACTATTAAATCTATTTAAAGAGTATTTTAAGGGTATCTTTTGTTATAAACAAATTCTAAAAGCTATAAAAGTCGAATATCTGTATCTTGAGAGCCGCAATACGAAAATAAATCTACTATAAATATAGCCTCATTCTAGCCATTCAAATCACACAAACAAGTTCTTCGATACGTATAGAGATATATACAAAGAATGAGCGTTAGAAGTAGATATTTCAGTTATAAATATAGTGAGTTCGAGTTATAAGCACGAAGAGTCGGGAAATCTAACAACAATTGGCGATAAGATCCTAGTCGACATTGAGGTGAGTTCATACCCTTTCTTTTTATCTTTATTCAAGTTTTTAAGGGGGAGAATACAAGTTATACTATAAAAATAGTTATTTATACTCATTTGTAACAATAGTAAACGAAATGCGAATTTTGTAAACATCATTATTACAACAATTCTATTATAATTCCAAAAATAATATCGAATGATCTACTTACGAGGGCGGTGTCTAGGCCGATCATTTGGGCAAGGTTGTTGGATTTCCGAAAGGCTTATACGCTGAAAGGGTCCTGCCTCACCATTTGATCTTCTACCTGGCCGTTCTTTATTTGATAGTCATGAAATATTATATTGGAATTAATAAAGGGTATAACCAATTTATTACACCACTATTGTGGAGAATATATCTTAAAAGAAGTTCTTTATAACCATCTAAATAAGTTATTTCACATATATTTGTAAATATATGTTTTTCACAACGGAATACTAAAAATAAACTATTATAGGAATAGTTTGTGGTTACAAATGTTACTATAACCGTTAGAACAAGATAATTAATTATATACAAATATATAATTATTATACATTACTATATTATCATGGGAAAAATAATAATGGGCAAATACAAGGGTTTTTCATATACAACCTTTACGTAAACAAGTTGATTGATACATACATTTTTGTGAGACGGGTCTTCACAGTGCTTATTTAAGTACATACTATAAGTCCTGAAATTTATAACCAGAGTCTCGGTAAGAGAACGTGATATTTGTGTATAGATCTATATAGGATTGACAACCCCGCACCTGAGCTGCTAGCTACAGCTAGACCGACGGGTCTGAGGTGACAAATGTCATAACAATCCGACGCCTGAAGAACGTCGAAGCAGGCCTACATGGTCACAGTATGGTCATAGGGCGTCTCGCATGGGAAATCAACTTTATAAATTGTTTACGTAGAAATATACATTTTCAATGCCTTTATACTACAAACTACGCTATACATTTTAATCTTTGGGTTTTTAAGACTTGGATACATCCATAAGAAAATATTGGATTTTCTTGGATTACAATACTATCTTTTACAAGGAAAGAGACTCCTCATACAAGTTTTATGGTATTAAAACTACATTTTAACAAGTTACAACTATAAGTATGGTTTTTACTTATACACACTGGTTCTATGGAAATTAAAACTACGTTTTATCAATTATATAAATATAAGTATGGTTTACTTATGCATATGAGTTTTACAGGATTAAATCTACGATTGGTCTACGAGTAAACATCTATTTACACTGTTTCATACAAGAATAAAACTACGTAATACTATTTTCAAGTATAGAAATACTTATACATTCTCGGTCTTTGGGTTTTAAGACTACGACTCATTTATTAGAAAATATTGGATTTTTTGGTTTCAAACACTATCATTTTCCAAGGAAAAATGATTATGGATTTTCTCATACAAAAATCTTATGAACTCACCAACGTAATGTTGACACTCTTTCAAACTACTTGTATTCTCAGGAAATTGATAAGGTAACTACAATATTTGACGATGGGGCGCTATGGCGTCATACTATGTATTTTGATATCATATTGTAATTGTATTTAAAACATACAATCTGTTGAACTCTTGTAACATTTACAATTATGTATATGATGGATGTGTTTGCTTTGATCACTATTGTACAAACGTTGTTGAGATACTGTTTATGAAGTCATCCACCCTCAGACGTTTCCGCCATCGTGGTTTGGGGGTGTGACAGCAAAGGAGTCTGGGTAAGTGTAATAAGTGTGGGAAGAATCATGAAGGGCGTTGCTGGGTACTAATATGTCATAAGTGTGGAAAGGAAGGCCACTATGCCAAGGATTGCCGACAGGAGGTCAAGATTTGTTTTAATTGTAATCAGGTGGGCCACTTCAAGGCCCAGTGTCCCCTTCTGACTCGGGGAACTGTCCAAATTCCAGTGCCCGCTACTCTCCGAATTATTGATGGTAGGCAGGGGAAAGGGGAAACCACTAAGACTAAGGGTCGAGCATTCGTCATGACCGCCGAGGAGGCACAGGATGCGCCCGACGTCGTTACGGGTACTCTTTCTTTACTTGCCTCATGCTTTGGTGTACGAATTTAATGTATTTATTATGCTTCATTAGGAACTTGCTTAGTCAACTCTACGCCTACTTTTGTATTGTTCGATTCGGGTGCTAGTCATTCTTTTGTGTCTGCCGTTCTGGGAAAGAGTTTCGGTATTGCAATAGGGACTCTTCATCGTCCGTTAGAAGTAGAAATTGCGGATGATAAAACCATGCACGCGACTAGTGTTTATCGGGAATGTGAAGTAGTGATTCAAGGAATAAAGTTCCCGATCGATCTCATTCCTATACCGTTGAGTGACACTCGTGTTATTATTGGCATAGGTTGGTTGGGTCAGCACGAGTCATGGATTGACTGTATGAATAAGCGAGTGTGGATTCAAACCCCAGGTGGGGGAGAACTAGTAGTACAAGGAAAGAGAAGGAATCAGGGTGCAACCTTCTGTTCAGCTGCCAGGGCACGCAGATATTTTCAACATGGAGGCTCGGGGTTTGTGGCATATGTTTTGGATGCACGAGAAGAAAAGTCAAAGTGGAGGACGGAGGATATACCTGTGGTTCGGGATTTTCCTGATGTTTTTCCCGAGGACCTACCTGGTGTGCCACCGAAGAGGCAGGTGGAATTTAAGATCGACTTAACTCCCGGTGCGGCTCCGATAGCTAAAGCACCGTATCGTCTTGCACCTCCAGAGATGCTGGAGTTGTCTATTCAACTTCGAGAACTATTGGATAAGGGGTTTATTCGACCAAGTTGCTTGCCGTGGGGAGCGCCTATTTTATTTGTTAAGAAAAAGGATGGTTCCAATAGGATGTGCATTGATTATGGTGAGCTGAACAAGCTTACAGTAAAGAATCGGTATCCATTAACTCGCATCGACGACTTATTTGATCAGTTACAGGGCGCCTCGTGGTTTTCGAAAATCGATCTGAGATCAGGATACCATCAGATGCGGGTACGAGAGGAAGATGTCCAGAAAACGGCTTTTCAGACGAGGTACGTCCACTTTGAGTTTGTAGTGATGCCGTTTGGACTGACCAATGCCCCTGCAGCTTTCATGGACTTAATGAATCGAGTGTGTCAACCGATGTTGGATCGGTCGGTTATTGTTTTTATTGATGACATCTTAGTCTATTCCCGGAGCAAGGAACAACACGAGCAACATTTAAGGGAGGTATTGGAGACCTTAAGGAATGAGAAGCTTTATGCAAAATTATCCAAGTATGACTTCTGGCTGCGGGAGGTCCATCTTTTGGGTCACATCGTCAACGAGCAAGGAATCATGGTAGACCCAGCTAAGGTGGAGACCGTGATGCGGTGGGAGGTTCCGAAGACTCCCTCAGAGATTAGACGTTTCTTGGGTCTGGCTGGTTATTATCGTCGTTTCATCCATGACTTCTCGAAGGTTGTTGTACCTTTGACTCGACTAACTAAGAAAATACTGCTTTTCGGTGGGGAGAGGAGCAGCAGCAAGCTTTTGAGACTTTACGACAGAAGTTATGTGAGGCTCCAGTTCTGACCTTGCCTGAAGGGATGGAAGATATGGTAGTTTATTCTGATGCATCTATCTCCGGGTTGGGAGCAGTCTTGATGCAGCGAGGCAGGGTAATTGCTTACGCCTCGCGACAGCTGAAGCCCCATGAGGCTAACTATCCCACTCATGACTTGGAATTGGGAGCGGTGGTCTTTGCTCTCAAGATTTGGAGACATTATTTGTATGGAGTGAAGTGTACCATTTACACGGACCACAAGAGTTTGAATTATCTGATGGATCAGGAAAATCTTAATATGAGACAAAGAAGATGGTTAGATGTATTGAAGGACTATGATTGTGAGATTCACTATCACCCTGGAAAAGCCAATGTAGTGGCGGATGCTCTAAGTCGTAAGGTTGCGGGTGCGCCTCTTCGGGGCATTTGTCTTAAAATGATGGTTGTGGCACCACTACTCGAACTGCTAAGGGAAGCTCAGGTGGAAGCAAGCAGGAGCGAGAATCAGAAAGGTGAGAGAATTGTGGGACAGTTGTCAACTATGGTCAAGGATATCAGAGGCTTGTTAACTTGCTATGAGAGAATTTGGGTACCGGAATTTGGTGGGGTTCGTCAAACTCTATTGGAGGAGGCACATAAGTCCAAGTTCTCTAGCCACCCCGGGGCGACGAAAATGTATAGGGATCTGCGTGATTATTTTTGGTGGCCAGGCATGAAGAGGGGAGTATCTTGGTTTGTCAAGAGATGCATGACCTGTCGTAGGGTCAAGGCCGAGCATCAGCGGCCTCATGGTAGACTACAGCCTCTTGAGATCCCAGAATGGAAATGGGAGCATATCGCAATGGATTTCATAACGAAGTTGCCAAGAACCCTTCGACATATGGACACCATTTGAGTTATCGTGGATAGGTTGACTAAAAGTGCTCATTTCCTCCCCATCCAAGAGACCTTTTTTGCAAGGGAATTGGCTAAGGTCTACATAGACGAGATTATCTCTCGGCATGGTATACCGGTCTCGGTGATATCCAACCGGGATGTCCGATTTACGACTAGGTTTTGGAAGAAGTTTCACGAGGAATTAGGCACTCGCCTCCATTTCAGCACAACATATCACCCTCAGACGGATGGGCAGAGTGAGGACGATTCAAACGCTGGAGGATATGTGTAACACCCGTTTTCTAATTCTTTATTTTCACTAAATAACGTATTTATTTTAACGAAAATAAAAAGGATTCATTGTAATCTTTAAAAATTAATATATAAATATCTGTAAGGATTTGGGAAAACGTCATCAAGAAGACTTTTGTAGACCTTGATGAAATAAGATTATAGGAAAAAGATTCGTATCATTTGAAGTTGTAACGAAGAAGTTATGACAGGTCAAAGTTGACTAAAAACTGACCAAAAATGGTTGATAGCCCATGTTTGAGGGTCTGTAACGTACAATCTATTTAGATTCAGACTTAAGTCAGTAGGAGAAAGTTGTAACTCGTATTCTTACCTTTTTAAAGGTATAAGGGTTGTAAAATTCGGATGTCGCAGGTAGAAGTTACGACCTTGGAAGAATCAGGAAAACAATTCTTGAGTGTTGCTGAATTTTTCTAAGGCACAAGACTAAAGGGCATTTTTGTAATTTATCCATTGACCGGTCAAAATTGATCTCTCTAAAACCTGGTGCGTATTCAGTGAATGAGAGCAGGGAAATTAGAAAGAAAAGGAAAAGGGGAATCGTGAAAGGGGAAGACAACACACACTTGTGTGTGTGATCGATCTAGAGGAAGAGAGTGGCGGTGGAGATAGCGTGGTGCAGCGGAGGTCAATCGGTGGTGGCCGGATGGTCCTCGGGTTGTCTGATTTGGTGCAGAAAGTTTATCATCACCTCCTGATTTCTGATTTTGGCTAAAGAGTGAAAGGTAAAAATGCTAAAAGTTTATTAAAATATGCAAAAATTCGTAGCAGCTTTCTGTCCCGAACTTGCAGACTGTTTTGTGAACAATTGAAGCTGAATTGCGAAAATTTACACATATATGAAATCGTTCAAAATCGAGTCTAGTTTCCATAAAGGTACGGCATATGGTATTTGGAGTTACGGTTTGTGAATTATGATCAAAATACTGAGAAGGGGTCTAAAACGGCAAAATTGTGAAAATTTATAAAAGTGTTTCATTAAGCACTTAATACTCCAAATTAATCAAAACTGGAATTAACACATAAAATAACATGTATTATGAAGCTAATAAGCATTTGAGGATGAATGGTCTTAATGGGTTAAGGTAGAAACCAAAAATCTTAATGTCATTTTGGGATTTTCGTATTTTTCACTGTTTTGGTCTGTCATTAGAAAATTCATATAAACTCTTGTATTTGGCCAATTGGGGTGAATCATACCTTTCTGGAAAGGTCTAAGTGTCTAGTTTCAACATTCAGAAGGCCATGGTCTGATTCATGTGCTAGCTTAGGTGAAACGTCCAATCTTCACTGACTGGTACAGGGCTGTGACGAACAGTGAATCCTGACTTGTAAAATTCATAAGTGATAGTAGGAGAATCATTTCAGGGCATGGCCAGTGGGAAAATGTCACTACATGTGTCTAGTTTGTTCACACCAAAATTCAGAACCTAAGTCCCTCAGATTATCATTATTGGTTAATATCTTTGAGGGTAGGTCCTGTGACTGTTTTTGTAATTTATGGTGATTTGGTGGATTTGTCATTTGCAAATGGAAAATGCAGATGACCTGAGGTTAGGCCCTGTGACCTTGTCCTTGGGTCTAGTTTACTCATTATTTTTATTGGATTTTATTTTCAATCCCTCCTTGGTTTAAGATTACAAATCCTGTCGTGGGTCCAAAATTCAGCCTTGCTGTCAAGTCTTCTTTCATGGTTTTTGGTCTTGGTTGCGGCAAAGGGTTCGTAGCGGGTGTTTGGTTTTATATATGCTTATTAAAGATAGTTAATAACATCAATGATGTATTTATAAGGTAAAGGAATGGTATGGACACGGTACGTGGCGGGTATCGGGGAAATACATGTATACTTATATAATTATAAGCAATAAATGGTATCGTTAATTCGTTCTAAGCAGTACTACGTGGAATGTAGGTTCAGGGAAGAAGGGGAATTCTTGACTATCACGTGTTTGTGTGTGCAACCTATTTCTACACATCAGGTGAGTTTCTCACTACATTGTATAGACATTATATGTACTTTATCATATCTCTGTGTGTTTATAAGATGTTTATGTATAATACCAAGTTGTGTGTATTTAATACACTTTTCTGTGTTAGTGGTATGGGTTGGTGTATGATGCGTGTGGTTAGTACTAGACGTTTCTAGGTCTAGTGTGTAGAGAATACGGGCTCGACGTACTGAGCAACATAGAGATGTCCGCAAGATGCACTGAGCAGATACGCATGGCTCGACGTACAGAGTATGCGCGGCTCTGAGTGCTGAGCAGAGGTGTTAGACTTACTGAGCAGATACGTATGACCCAACGTACAGGGTATACGCGGCTCCGACTGAGCAGATACGCATGACTCGACGTACAGAGCATGCGCGGCTCAAAATGCTGAGTAGAAGACTATAGTTCGGTGTACTGAGTATAGCAGGTTATGCGTGATAAATGGTAGTATTTTTCCTGTAGGGGTTAAGTATGTATGATTGATATACTATATAGATGTTGGAACTCACTAAGCCGTGTGCTTATCCTTTTCCTATTAAATTACCATTTCAGGTTATACAGGTGAAATTGACGGCTTGGCATGGCAGGTACACACTGATGCTGCTTATTGGGAATTTATACGGTAAATTGATGTTAAAATGTTTTTAAATGTTTGTAAAATATTCATTTTAAATAAGTTGTATTCTTTTAAAAACTGGGGTGTTACAATATGCTTAGGGCATGTGTTATCGATTCAAACGCGGTGCGCCGCAGTTATGAAAAACCCTAATTCGGATTTAAACGCCTATATAAAGGGTTCTAGCCCTAGGGTTCGTGTTTTTGGAAGTTTCCTGGAGTAGAGTCGGCTGGTTTCAGCAGAGGCTCTTCGGTTTCAAGGCTTTGGAGGTCTTGGGAGATTAGAAGAAGGAGATCCAACGCGAGAGAAGGCTTGTAATGGATGGTGGGCATCTCTCCATTTTTCAGAAGTAAGGTAAGAAGATTTACTCTTCTGACTTTCCATTTCATCCCGTCATAGGGCGTTACCCATTGGTTTGTAGCCTTAGATGTCTTGTAACACTTAGGGTTTGGACCAAGGACATTCATGGACTTGCATGTCCATAAGAAAGTGACCTTAGGGTAGTTTCTGATCCCAAGAAGGGTATAGAGAGGAACCCTAGCCGATGGCTGTACTAATTAAGAGCCAATAAGAGTTCGGATTAATACGAGTCCGCGACGCGGACTGGCTAAGTCAGCGACGCGGATTCGGCTAAACCCTGTAACTATGCGAAGATAGCCGCGACGCGTAGGGTGAGGAGCCACGCCGCGACGAGCGACTGTTTGACCCGAAAGCTTATTTTCGACCAATGTTGGTTAGCAAACGTTGGGTCTGACCTTTAGGCAAGTCTATAAGAGTTTGGTCAGTGCTTGATATGTTGTGTATGTGGGATTTAGGTGTGTGGACGAGCTAAGTGGGGATATTAGAGAATATCTCACCTGACTATATGATGTTGCATATTTAGGCATCTTGTATGTTATCTACAGTTATATGATTTGTTCTATATCTGTGATTATTTGTTGTTGGGCTCAGTACTGATGCGTGTCCCCTCGTAGCTGTTGTATGACGAGTTGGACTATTGCATTGTCCATAGCTGTTGTATGATGGGCTGGGCCATAACCGGGAACCCATAGCTGTTGTATGATGGGTAGAACAGCCCCATGTCCATAGATGTTGTATGATAGACGCCCGTAGCTGTTGTATGGCAGGTAGGGCCGGGTCGTTCTCCAGGACGGGTTGTTTAATATGTGGGCATGTATGGTAATTTGAGGACTCACTAAGCTTTAAGCTTACCCGTTGATTTTATAACATTTCAGGTATTTCAAATGACAAAGGGAAGGGCAAGGCTTGACGACAGCGCATCGCATACAAGAGACTTATTTTAATGAGCTATATTATGATTTCAAATGTTTCCGCTGTTGGTCTAATAAATATGTCGAACAGTATTATTATTTTTAATAAAGATTTTGTTGGAACCTTGGTAATAAATGAAATTTTATAATTGTGAAATTGGGGCGTTACATGTTTTCTTTATGAATTTTTTAATATACCTTTAGTGTTCTTGATTTGTTGTTAGTTATAGGTTCAATAGTGAAAACATAGATCCTTTAGGGTGCATGTGAACTTAAGAGTTTATAGTTTCCTTAAATCCCATCACAAAGACTTGTGGGGTTAGCCAATGAAATGACACTTCTCTGATCTGGATTCAAGCTTGTCATGAGCTTTGTGATTACCAAAGACTTCACAACCCCAAATTTCTTATATGTCAAAGTGTGTCTTTGCAGCCTACTTAGTTGGATACGATGTTTAAGTTGCGGTTTTCTGTTTCTAGGGTATAACCCTTTGAAACTGATTTGGAAGTGTAGCTCGTCACATCATGGATCAAACCAATTTAAAAAATGTTCGATTTATCCTTTCAGACATACGATAGTACTGCGGTATTCTGAAAGGAGATAACTGTGAGATTTTGGTTTGTGTTGTTGTTGGAATTGTTGCCCCTCCAATTGGGATTTGTATTCACATTGTTGTTCCTCCAATTCGTATTTGAGTTGTTGTTTCTCCATCGTTCATTGTTGTTTTGATTGTTGTAATTGTCTGTTTGTGGTAGGGGTCTATAAGCATTCTGGTTGTCATCTTTAAAATCAATATGGTCACCGGAAGAGTAGAACACTTCTTCAACATCTTCATCTTCATCATCGATGTGTGCAGACATGCTCCCTTTCTTGCAAACTATAGTTCTATGTGAGCTATCACATAACGAGCAAATGGGTCGGGCTTGTTGGGAATCGGACAGGGTACACGCAGCAGAAACACTATCACACACACACAAACACACGAAAATAAAGCAAGAAGAACACAAGGATTTTTACGTGGTTCGGATTCGGTGCAAATCCTACGTCCACGGGCTACAACTAGATTTTATTTAACAAGGAGATTACAAGAGATACACTCAATTCTTATAGGTATTGAGTTGTGGTGCATGTTGTTCTTCAACTTAATGGTCTATTTATACATATCATGAGGTGCATTATTCACAATGGGAACATAAGAAGTTTCCTTCAAGAATAGGGGCTGCACCAAACTTCTTCACCAACCTTTGAAAAAACAACTTCAAAATGTTCACATTCACCTAACAATCTCCCACTTGAAGATTTTGAACATCTCTCATTAATCTCCTAACATAACCAGTCTTCCAAGCTTCCAGTTCCAAAGAACAAGCTAAGACCCAGTCAAATTCCCTTAGTTGTAGCCGCCCCTCATCTTCAAGTATTAGAAGGGCCAGTTGAAGCTCCCACTAGCTCCAACTCAGCCGTGGCTAATCCCACCATCGACTCATCCCCTGTCTCAACCGGCTTGGACACTCCACCGGATCCAGAGATACACCGAGGACCACTAACACTCTCCAAACTTTGCAAACTTCCAACAGGAGAGAATTTTTCAGTCTTAGTCTTCAAAACCCAACGGCTCTTTGTAACTGTACCCGGAACACACCCCGTGCTCCCACTGTCACAAAATCCCCTGAATGGTTTAGACTTTCCGACTCGTTCAGCTAACATCCCCTTGGCTCCAGAATTCATGTTTGCAAAATGAACTCTCTTAGCACTAGATTTAGCGAACCAGATTTTGTCATGCTTAACGGGGACGGTCATACTTCCCTCAGCAGGTACCTCAACCATATACAATGACCCACGCTTCATACCTTGAGCAATCACCGAATTACCATTGACCACCCTCCATTTACCACCACCAAACCTTACTTCCAGTCCTTGTTTATCCAGCTGACCAACAGAAATCAATTTCTTCTTCAGCTCCGGAATCACCCTGACATTCTTCAGGTTCTATGTAGTTCCCAATGAAGTAACCAGATCAATATCTCCTATGCCCGTTACTTGAAGCATCTCGTCATTTGCTAACCGTACCTTCCCAAAATCTCCTTCTTTTAGATTCACCATCGTTTCTCCGTTGTCCATGGCGTGAAACGAAGCCCCTGAATCCATGACCCAAGAGTCTACAGAACTTTCCATACTTAGTATCAGTGCATCATCCTCAGACACACTCTCGGCACCAGCAATGTTCAATTCTTTCTTTGGACATTGACTCTTAACATGTCCCACCTCCTGGCAGTTCCAGCACTTCACATTCTTCCAAGTTCTTGATGAACTTCTTCCCCGACTCCCACTGCTCCCACTATTCCTGCTATTCCCTCTACCTCTTCCGATATTTAATAACTCAGAAGAAGAAGATCCACCTTGATTCTTGCGTCTGACATCCTCGCCAAGAACCAAATCTCTAACCCCTTCAAAAGTCATACCACTGGTCCCCACTGAACTTGTAACAGCGGTTACTATTCCAGACCAGGTATCAGGTAGTGAAGCTAGTAGCAGTGAAGCTTGAGTCTCGTTATCAAATTTAATTCCCACAGATGACAATCTGGACAGAATTGAATTTAGATTGTTAATGTGAACCGTAACTGAGCTGTCTTCATTCATCCTTGTCGTGAATAATTCCCTCATCAAGAACACCTTGTTAGCCGCCGACGGTTTCTCATATATGTTCGTCAGAGCATCCATCATACCACGCGCTGTGGTTTCCTTCATGATGTTGAAAGCAACGCTCCTTTCCAACGACAACGTAATAACCGCCTTAGCTTTCTTGTCCTTTGAGTTCCACGCATCTTCAGCAGCTTTTTCCATTTTCTCCGGTTTGTCTCCAAGTACCATGTCCAAATCTTTCTGACATAACAATGCTTCTATTTGCATTTTCCACCAACTAAAGTCAGAACCGTTGAACTTCTCGATTACAACCTTGTCTTCAGCCATTACGACAAACAAGAAACAAATTGAGACAACGAAACAGACACAACAATGGCACGGACCTGACCGGTTCGTTCAGTGTACTCGTGTGTGATAGACAGTACCCTTCAAAGTACCAAGACACATTTAATACGATTAATAGAAATTAGTTTATGATGTGGAAGATCAGACAAAACTGCAACCACAGAGCATACTCTAATTTCTAAAACCGAGACCTCCTCCGAAAAACCCGAAGCTCTGATACCAGTTGTTGGGAATCGGACAGGGTACACGCAGCGGAAACACTATCACACACACACAAACACACGAAAATAAAGCAAGAAGAACACAAGGATTTTTACGTGGTTCGGATTCGGTGCAAATCCTACGTCCACGGGCTACAACTAGATTTTATTTAACAAGGAGATTACAAGAGATACACTCAATTCTTATAGGTATTGAGTTGTGGTGCATGTTGTTCTTCAACTTAATGGTCTATTTATACATATCATGAGGTGCATTATTCACAATGGGAACATAAGAAGTTTCCTTCAAGAATAGGGGCTGCACCAAACTTCTTCACCAACCTTTGAAAAAACAACTTCAAAATGTTCACATTCACCTAACAGGGCTTGGCCTTGAGGCTTTTTCTTGAGTTGGTTCACCTCGGTTGTCAACTTCTTCATTTGTGCAAGCATCTTGGCCATAACATCATTGGATTGGGTGGAGTTTACGAAACAAACATTCTTGCCCTTGTGAGTGGAGGACGGTGCGGGATTCCCATTCATGGTCATTTAATTTATGAGATCGTAAGATTCTTGTGGAGTTTTGTTTTTCATGGAGCCACCGGAGGCTGTATGAATGGATTGTTGAGTTTGCAAATCCAACCCATTGAAGAATATTTGAACTTGTCTCCAAAGTAGAAGTTCATGGTGGGGGCATCTTTGCAACAACTCATGATATCTTTCCCAAGCCTCGTAAAGTGATTCTCCTTCTTCCATCTGGAATGACATAATGTCATTGATCAACATGTTGGTTTTGGCGGGTAGGAAGCACTTTGTCACTAATTTGTTGGCTAGATCCTCCCATGTGGTGATTGACTCGGGTGGTAATGAGGAGAACCATCTCTTTGCTCAGCCACATAAGGAAAATGGAAAAAGTCAAAGACGGATTGCATCTTCTTCTACCCCGTCAATTCTAAACATGTCGTAAATATCCAAAAAGCTAGTGATGTAACACCCGACTTTTTAAAACAAAATACACCCAAAATTTTTCATTTTTAAACACAGTTTCAAACATAAAAAACTAACTATTCATGTGTATAAGTTTTTACAAAAAGGGTACAAGTGTATCAAGGAGTACATAACAAAAGTAAACTCCTTCTAAGCAGGGCCGCTACAACGAAAGATCCTATCTATGAGCTACATCTTTACCCTTAGCAGGGTCACGCTCACTTGCAGGGACAATTATGTTTTATTAAATACACAAACACAAGTTGCTACGGGTATATTTAGCGACCAAGATTTTTCTGACGGCATAATTCTGTCGATGATCGCTATTAGCCTTTTCCGACAGATTTCCAACAGAAATGCTAGTGACTTATACACGGCGGATTTCCGACAGAAATGTTTTTGTCAATACAAAGCTTTTGAGATGCCAATAAGAGAGAATATATATATATATATATATATATATATATATATATATATATATATATATATATATATATATATATACATACATACATACATACATACATACATACATACATACATACATACATACATACATACATACATACATATATATATATATATATATATATATATATATATATATATATATATATATATATATATATATATATATATATATATATATACACACGCACACACAGAGGCACACAGACACACACGATGCATTCGAGTACCAATATAGCCAATATATTTGTTTTAAATGCAAGTTGGAATAATAGTAGCTAACAAACTCCATCAGAAACTTAAACCGACACATTTATAGGGTTTGCCAGAAGTGATTCAATGATATTGATCATCTCTTTCCCAGCATGATTGTAATCGTCACCATGTTTATATAATACATCACAAACGCGTGCAAGGTTGATTGGAGGCATAAGTAGAGGCCTCGGTATAGCAGTAGGCCTGAGGGACTCTTGATTTACAACTTTCCATGCATCGTCGACTTGTTTTGAGAATATTTCACGTGTTTGCTCCTCTGAGACACCATATTGCTTCATGTAGCATTCGATACTAGAAGCTACATGGTTCCTTTCTTGTTCCTCCTGTGGTATTGAAACAATAGTTCCATCATATAATTGACCTTATGTTGTTTATATATAAATGTCGATTGGTTTAATTTTAAATATGCAAGTTCAACGTACCTCGTGGGTAGCAATATCATCCATGAGCCTTAAAATCAAACATGAAGCTTTCACGAGAGGAGGGTAGGTGGACACCCATTTGAATGTATCCTCGGTCACCAGATCATTGTTGTACACATAACATTTTGCAATGATCATGCCATAAGCACATGTTACCATGGTAACCGACATGTGTTCTTCTACAGTAGGAATATAGCACTCTTTTGCCCATTTGGCTTCGATTAGGAGATTTCGAGTGTACTCTTTCACCTGGTTGACGCCAAATGAGTGAAACGATGGATCATTAATTAGATTTGTTAATTTAATAATGTGTTGAATTTAAATAGAAGGAGCATTATAATTTCATAGCAAATAACTAATATGAACATTACATACCATCTCTTTAGTATAGTAGCTGTGATATGCTTTTCCTTTCCGTTCTAGTACTTCCTCGGCTTCTTTGTGGACGTCCAAAAGTTCTTGATATATGGATTTCATGTACTCGGGAAGTGTATCGATGCAGCTTGCCGACCATCTATAGACATCAAAATGATCAATGTGTTGTTTTAAAAAACTATGGGAACTCCTGCATGTATCGTTAACTATAAGTAAAGGCTCGCATATCACATACCTTTGAACAGCTTCGGTAAAGATCTCAAGCTCTGATAAATAATAATTCAGAATATTTGGTTTTCTAGATGCTTACATAAGTGCTTACCACATCCTTGTTAGATTTCTGGAAGTTTGAAGTATTCAAAGTCAAATAAATGTTTTTAAATTAGTTGGTAGGTAATAAACTTGGCTATAAATAGCGATGCAAGAACTTGAAACAATGTACCACTCCTCAGTTAATCAATAAACACTCCTCCTTCTTCCAACACTTGGTATCAGAGCAAATCTGGGCAGCCACTTGTTTTTTCGGTCAAAATTTTTTTGTCTCTAAATCAATTTCCGAGCACACCATTGGAAAGGTCTCGTTTCCAGGATTCGGAATATATTTTTTTTGTGATTTTTCGACCACCGGAAAATTTGGCCGGAATAGTGACAAAATCCGCCGGAGAAGACGATACTGTATCCACCGGAGACTGTAGCAGTTCGCCGGAGAAGACGATACTGTAGCAGTCCGACACTGTAGCAGTCCGATCCTATACTGTAGCAACCCGATCCGATACTGTAGCAGTCCGATCCGACACTGTAGCAGTCCGATCCGACACTGTAGCAGCCGGTCACTGTAGCAATCCGAGAAATTTCATTTTAGCCCCTAAACTTGTGAAAAAGTTCATTTTAGACCCAGAACTTCTGTGAAAGTTCATTTCAGCCCCCAGACTTCTGAAAAAGCTCATTTTAGACCCTGAACTTCTTAAAAAAATTCATTTTAGCCCCAGAACTTCCGAAAAAGTTTAGTTTCAACCCCGAACTTCTGAAAAAGTTCATTTTACCTCCTAAAACTTCAGAAATTTATCTTTTGGCCCCCATATTTTAAAAAAGGCTATATTGTTGTTTATGCCCAAGTACCAATCTCGAGAAGAGATGGCAGGAAACAATGGTGAAAAGGATGGACAGGTCACCCTCAACTATCCGATGTTGTCAAGAACGAATTATGCTGCATGGGCGATCAAGATGAAAGTGTTCATGCAAGCCCAAGGTGTGTGGGATGCTGTTGAGCCACGAACTACAAACACGGCAGTAGATGTGAAGAAAGACAAGATGGCTCTCGCGGCCATCTATCAGAGCATTCCAGAAGATTTGCTACTTGGATTAGCAGAAAAGAAAACATCCAAGGAAGCATGGGAAGCCTTGAAGACACAGTTTATGGGAGAAGAAAGAGTGAGGACCGCCAGAATTCAAACTCTAAAGGCTGAGTTTGAATCACTAAACATGAAGGAATCAGAAGGAGTGGATGAGTTCGCTGTGAAGGTGAACAATGTCGTGAGTACCATGCGAGCATTGGGAGACACGGTGGAGGAGTCATATGTGGTAAAGAAGTTGTTAAGGGCGGTACCAAGCAGATTTTCTCCAAATCGCCTCAACACTTGAGCAATTTGGAGATCTAGACAACATGACAGTGGAAGAAGTGATTGGAAGGCTCAAAGCACATGAAGAACGAATGAGAGGCCATGGTGATAATGATGATCGAAAACTTCTCTTGACACACCAAGAGTGGTCAGAGAGAAATAAGAAGAAGGGAGAAGGTGACTCCAAGTCTAAATCAAATTGTGGCGGATTTGGAGGTTCGCGAGGCAGAGGCAGAGGAAGAGGAGGAAACAGCAGCGGTCGTGGTGGTCGTAGTGGTCGTGGCAGAGGTGGATCACACTACCAGAAAGATGGAGGCCGTAGCACTATAAATAATCAAGATAAAAGTAGGGTCCAGTGCTACAATTGTCAAGAATTTGGCCACTATGCATCAGAATGTACAAACCCAAGACGTGAAAGAAGACAAGAAAACAACTTGATTCGCGAACAAGATGTCAATGAGCCAGCACTATTGTTAGCTTCGTTTGACAATGGTGAAGTTTCCTTAAATGAAGAAAATGTATTCCCAGAGTTGAGAAAACGGGATGATGAGGTGAAGCGATCAAGTATCTGGTATCTCGACACAGGAGCCAGTAATCACATGACCGGTGATAAAGATAAGTTTCGTGACTTGAATCAGACTGTTCATGGCAACGTGAAGTTTGGAAACGAATCAAAGGTAAAGATCGAAGGCAAAGGTTCAGTCATATTCCAATGTAAGAATGGTGAACATCGAAAGCTTAATGAAGTCTATTACATTCCAGACTTATGTAGCAACATCATAAGTTTGGGACAGTTAGCAGAGGGTGGTGATGAAATCACGATCAAAGATCCATTCTTATGGGTCCGTGAAGCAACAGGGAAGTTGTTGATGAAGGTTAGAAGATCTCCAAATCGACTGTACAAGATAGAGTTGGAAGAAGTCAATTCGATGTGTCTAACCGCTCGAATAGGTGATCCAACGTGGTTATGGCATATGAGAATGGGTCATATAAATTTTAATTCAATGAAATACATGGCGGAGAAGAAGCTAGTTGAAGGAATGCCAAAACTAAACATTCCTCAACAACCTTGTGAAGGGTGCCTCTTGGGAAAACAGACAAGGAGTCCATTCCCTACACACACGAATTATAGAGAAAAGAAGAAGCTTGAACTAATTCATGGTGATTTATGCGGCCCAGTATCACCCCCTACACCATCTGGCAATAGGTACTTTATGTTATTAGTTGATGACTATAGCAGAGTTATGTGGGTTTATCTGCTAAAGACAAAAGATGAAGCTCTTCAAATCTTTAAGAACTTCAGGAGCTTAGTAGAAGTTGAAACCGGGGAGAAGATGAAAGTTTTCAGAACTGATCGTGGTGGTGAATTTCTGTCGAAAGAATTCACCACATACTGCAGGGAAACAGGGTTGGAAAGACATTACACATCCCCATATTCTCCACAACAAAATGGGGTGGTGGAGAGAAGAAATCGAACGGTATTGGAGATGGTTAGGTGTAATTTGAAAACCATGAAAATGCCTGACACGTTATGGGGTGAAGCTGTGAATCACTCTGTTTATGTTCTAAACAGAGCTCACACGAAAGCATTGAAAGACACAACTCCATATGAAATGTGGACAGGGAGAAAGCCACATGTTGAACATCTTAGGGTGTTTGGTTGTATTGCACATATGAAAGTCTCCAAAGGCCACCTGACAAAACTAGATGAAAGAAGTAAGCGATTGGTTCATCTGGGAGTTGAGAAGGGATCAAAGGCATATAGATTGGTTGATCCGGACACCGGAAAGATATATGTGAGTAGAGATGTGGTTTTCGAAGAACAAGAAGGTTGGGTGTGGGAGAAGAGTTCAAAAATTAAAGCCACACCAGGTATGAGCTTCACCGTCGAAGGTTTTAACCTAGACGACTTGTACAATGAAGATTCTGAGTCGGAACCACGAATACCGGAACAAAATCTTGGGTCTCCACAAAGTGACAGTGATCAGACCGAAGAAAGTTTCCAGCCCATAAACTCTCCACAAGACTCCCCGATAAGCTCACAAAATATACCCATCAACTTATCGGATACACCCAATTCACCGATTACCCAAAATTCCCCAATTCCGTCTCCAAGCTCCGCCTCAAGCTCCACAGGCGGTGGTGCACCCAAACGATTCCGCTTATTCACAGACTTATACGACCAAACTGAAGAAATTGAAGAATTAATGATGATTCGCAATGATGACGAGCCAGTCTCGTACACGGAAGCAAGCAAGAGAAAAGTGTGGATTGAAGCTATGAATGCTGAATTAGCATCAATTGAGAAGAACAAGACTTGGAGTTTGGTCGATCTCCCTAAGGATCGCAAAGCTATAGGGTTAAAATGGGTGTACAAAGTGAAACGAGATCCAAGCGGAAAGATTGTGAAGTATAAAGCGAGGCTTGTGGCAAAAGGGTACGTCCAAAAACGTGGAGTTGATTATGACGAAGTCTATGCACCAGTGGCCAGGATCGAAACTGTACGCGTCATCCTAGCTCTCGCAGGATCAAATGGATGGCGTGTACATCATCTTGACGTGAAATCAGCTTTTCTGAATGGCACTTTGGAAGAAGAGGTGTATGTGTCTCAACCTGAAGGGTACACGAAGAAGGAAGAAATCAACAAAGTGTACAAACTATCAAAAACATTGTACGGTCTAAAACAAGCACCAAGGGCATGGAATGCTTGCTTAGATAAGTATTTGAAAAGCTTGGGGTTTGCCAGATGTGCTCAAGAATACTCTGTTTACACGAAGAAGGAAGGTGAAAATGTCTTAATCATCGGAGTTTATGTTGATGATTTATTAGTAACTGGAAGTTGTCACAAGAGTATTCAAGCTTTCAAAACAGATATGAAAGCCAAGTTTGAGATGAGTGATCTTGGACTTCTAACCTATTATTTGGGAATTGAGGTGAGCCAAAAGGAAACAGGTATAACACTGAAGCAAGAAGCTTACGCCAAAAGCATCTTAAAGAAGACTCGAATGATGGACTGCAACCCCACTAAGAGTCCAATGGAGCACAAACTGAAGCTCACCAAAGAAGGAGAAGGAGAATTAGTAAACCCCACCGAGTATAGAAGTATAGTCGGAGGTTTAAGATACTTGACTCATACACGTCCTGATATCTCATTTGCAGTCGGAGTAGTTAGTCGGTTCATGGAGAAGCCAACTGAACAGCATCTACAAGCAGTAAAGGGAATACTAAGATATGTGAAAGGCACTCTCGATCATGGTTTGACTTACACGAAAGGAGAAAGTAGAGTAAAAGTCATAGGTTACTCAGATAGCGATCTAGCAAACGATGTGAATGACAGGAAAAGCACAGGAGGAATGGCATTCTATGTGAATGGTAATTTGGTCGCGTGGGCATCTCAGAAACAGAGAGTTGTAGCATTGTCCTCATGTGAAGCAGAATTTATGGCTGCAACTCAGGCAGCTTGTGAAGGTATCTGGTTGCGCCGACTCCTGACTGAGATAACAAAACAAAAGGTACCACCTGTTACCTTGTTTGTTGACAACCAATCAGCATTAGATCTGATGAAGAATCCAGTGTTCCATGGGCGTAGCAAACATATAGATATACGTTATCACTTCATTAGAGAATGTGTTGAAAATGGAGAGATTACAGTACATCATGTTTGTAGTAAGGAGCAAAAAGCAGATATCCTTACCAAAGCATTAGCGAAGACAAAACACGAAGAGATGAGAATCTTGATTGGAGTCAAGAAGGTTTGAAGATTCTGAATTAAGGGGGAAAATGATAAATAATAATTCAGAATATTTGGTTTTCTAGATGCTTACATAAGTGCTTACCACATCCTTGTTAGATTTCTGGAAGTTTGAAGTATTCAAAGTCAAATAAATGTTTTTAAATTAGTTGGTAGGTAATAAACTTGGCTATAAATAGCCATGCAAGAACTTGAAACAATGTACCACTCCTCAGTTAATCAATAAACACTCCTCCTTCTTCCAACAAGCTCTTCGTATGTGCCATAGTTATCATACGTGTCATCCAATATGATAACAAGATTGCATGTTTTCATCAGAAAGATCCTAACATCATAATATTGAGGCTCAAAATAGATTGCCAGTATCCAAAAGTAACCCTCTACCAATCTGTCCCGAACATAAGGTAGCTTGTTTTGTAAATCCAAATTCTTCCACCATCTATTTAGACACACGAAGGTGAGCCCATGAGAAGAATAAAAAGAATAGATTAACATATTCATGAAATTCTAGTAAGGCTGATTGATTAATGACCCTTATCTCAATATGATTTATGTAGCCATTATTATCAAGGTTTCACTCTTTTTGTGTCCACTAACATTAGAAAATTATAGAAGTGGTTAGCATACGTACTTGCTGATTTGGCTGAGCTCCTTTTGGTGCAAGGATTGAAGTAAATTGAAATCCAAGATGGAAAACTTTAGTAAGGCCTCACTATGTGAAGCTTCTTTCTGGTAGATGGGTATGTAACGCAATGCCTCAAGCCTTGGCAACCTTTTACGGAGAGGCTGTTCAAGTGCTTTTTCTATCTGAATCTTAAGAGACGCGTCCTTACACATATGATCATTAGCTATGTTTTCAAGTTGAAAAGTTGTAAATGCGAGGGCTGCATCTAAAACTTCTTCTCCTTCCACCCTCATGTATGCAGCTTCATACAAAGAAAGCATGCCTTGAACATCTTTTCTCACAGACTCCATGAAATTTCCCTTGCTGTCCATGTACTTCTTGAATATTCCTGCACATTATATATATACATGGGTACGTGATTAAGTACAGTACGTTTTCTTGCAGATGGATTGATTCCATATAGTTGTAGCTCTCTAGAAAAGTGATGTTCCTTGGGGTTCAAAGTTTTTGGATGGCTCTTTACAGAATTCTGGTCCTTGGACTTCTCTAGATTATTTGGTTTTGCAATATTCCACGGGATTTTTGTACACCAACTTTTTGTTCATACAGAAATTTTATCAACCGCGAGAGTGAGTGAACTTGATTAATTACCACTTGAAACGTTGAAGCCTTGTTGACGTAGGAGTCTGAACCAAACGGAAGTGCTTTCGAGGTTGCAGTCATCCATCCAGTGATCGCCATATGTAACAAAAATATGCTTTAGGGTGTCCTCGATTTCCTCCTCAAAATGATATGCTACACCGAGTCGTTGTACCGCATCAATAAGTTGTATCATCTTGACATGCTGCATTTGTCCGTTTGAACCAGTGAGTACTAGTTCTTTTCTCACTTCCTCTTTGAGTTCTTTAGCTTGTTGCTCCTCCCAAGCTTGATCCTCTCTCTGCATGCAAACATGAAAGATTAACAAAAAATAATAGAATGATAACTTTGTTAAACAGATCGTTTTTGGGATCGAGAATTCTACTAATGTACAGACCTCATTGTAAGTGAGAAAACGATCTCCCCAAATGCTACGATGGAAGTTCACTGTGCTGCGTATAACAGCTTCTTTGCTAATATTAAGATCGGCGGCTGAAGAGTGAGAACAGAGAACCGTAGAAGACATGTTGTTGATTAAGCTGATTAAGTAACGATCGATTTAGAGCCAAAGCAAGTGAGAGCACAAAATATGAATAATAGGAAGCCTGGACTGTGATATCTATATAGGCCAGGAAAGATGGTCTACGTCATCCTTTGCACAAACAATGGCTGCTGCGCCAGCTTTCCAGTTTCTTCCGATATTCAATGCAAATATTTCCTTGACTGAATGTTGACCAAATAAGAAGGTATATTTAATTTAGTTTTTTTGGAACCAGCGAATAGATTTGGTTTCACCTGCGGGTAATCAGCCCCGCAACCCAGGGCATGGCAATCACCCCAGGCGCAAAGGCCTTTCCCTCCACCTAATTCGCCTTCCAGGAAAATCCCCCACATGGGGTTAGTCGGAGTCGAACTCCAGACCTCCCACCACATGGGTATATAACCCGGTGCATCCACCCAGCTAAGCTAGGCTTCACATGCTTTAATTTAGTTAACTTGTTTGATTGTCATAAACGGACATAAAACAATAATTTTACACATCAGATCAGCAGCCTTGGGTCAAGCCATGACTTTGCTTATAATGTCAAAAAAGCATTTTCATTTATTATTTTGTTATTAAATATATAGTTTAGTATTTGCCCGTCTAATACCTTGCTAATGGGGATGCTTTTATCTTTTAGGATAAGGGTTAATGAATTAAATAGCTAAAGAACTTTGGTGATTGTCTATATTTAGGTAATCATGTTTTTTCTATACACATTTGACTAGTATATTTGTTTGACATGTTCATAATAAAGTAATATTACCTACGATTACCGGTAATATTATTTTATTATGAGTAGATCTAACAAGTATACTGGTCAAATTTATACAAAAAAACATTGTTACCTAAACAAGTACGAAAAAAACATGGTTACATAAACATGTACGAAAAAAATCATGGTTACCCAAATTTGGAACGATGAAGGAAAACTCTTTAATTGTTTTTATGCTTTTAAATGCTTCTATATTATAATATAATTGTTTTAAGATCTTAGCGCTTTTAGTTTGAAATAACAAATTAAAAGATATATAATATGTTTTTAAAATACACATAGATAATATGTTTTTATGTTTGATGATTCTGAATAGTAATAGCTAAGTCATGTGAAATATTGTGAAAACTGACATATTATGTTTGATGATTCTAATTGCATTATCTGCACAATGGAGGAAATGTTGAGAAAACCGACATTCACCAACATAGGTTCTGATTAAAATATTAGAACATAATGTTTCAAAAAATAGAAATTAAAAAACCATAAATGAACTGAGACATAAAAAATGAATGTACAATGATTAAATCCGAAGAAATGAAAGAATGGTGGTATAAATGGATAGGTTTTTTAAAAGTACACACTATAAAAAATTAGCAATGACACTTTTCGTGTTTGTTAAAACAAACCCGTGAGGCCAGAAAAGATCTTGTATATATTTGTTCCACAATGGCACTTTTGAACTAATTTTTTCTTAACTTCAACACTAATCAAACACTAATCGTTTTGTACCCTCTGTACTCTTGCATTCCACTTGTAAAGGAAGCCTCTGTACATCATTTGGGTTCATTTTAGTTCAAAATTGAATTTAGAGAGCCGCAATTAGAAAAACATCATAAACAACTAATCAAATAAATAGCAACCCATTTTGAGCTTTCTCCACCCAAAGTCGAGACACAATTTTTATAGGACCGGTTTCTGTGTTGAATACTTACTCATCCAAAGATAGAACTGATGCAGACAAGAACAAAAGATACAGATGTTTCAATGTTTATGGAAAAGATAAGCTTTGCATCATATCGTCTTCAAAACTGTAATCTCCTTGAAATATAAAACGAAATAAATTACATATTAATTATAACGTCCCAGATTTCAGACAAAATTTTCATTTTAAGACCCAATAATATATTATAAATGGAACACTTTAAAACCAACTAAAACCATTTGTTCCCTCCTTGTATAAAGAATACATATTTAAAATCTCAAACATTTGATTAATTTATCTAGTTAGTTTATATAACAGAGGAAGTCTTGAAATCGTGGATGCAGTGCGTCAGATCCAAGCCTTTCCTTTGCTTGTACAAGCATCTGAAAAATATTAAATATTAACGGGGTAAGCATAAAGCTTAGTGAGTTTCAACACATACACGACATATCAGTCACACATACTCTACCCCTATCAAGTAGGACACAACCATACGACTCGGTAAAATAAACACATAGTATAGTCTACCTGGTACATTGAGTCATGCTCCACCGCTCAACACTCCAAGCCGCGCATACTTTGTTCGTCGAGCCATGCGTATCCGCTCAGTGAGTCATGCTCCACCGCTTAGCACTCCGAGCTGCGCATACTCTATTCGTCGAGCCATGCGTATCCGCTCTGTGCATCTTGCAGGTATCTCTATATTGCTCAGTACGTCAAGCCATCCTATATTGCTCAGTTCGTCGAGCCACCCTATATTGCTCAGTACGTCGAGCCCGTATTATCTACATACTAGACCTAAACACGTCTAGTACTAACCACACACCATACCCCAACACATACAACTATAACAGGAAAGTATAATATTAATAAAATGCACACAACTTGGTACTATCCACAAACATCTTACAAGTACACAAACTACAGTAAAGCACATATAACGTCCATACAATGTAGTGAGAAACTCACCTGATATGTAGAAGTAGGTCGCACACACAAGCACGTGATACTCAAGAACTCTCCTTCTTCCCCGAACCCTTCGGATGTCGAGACGCTAGTCGCAACTCGAAATCTACTGATTTTCCTTCCTTCTAACGTGTCACTAACTCTTAGAAATGACTCTTAAGATCATATATGTTTAGAAGGTGTGTGAAGAATGGAGAAGTTGGCCTCTATTTATAGGGCTGGAAAACAGTATTCACGATGTAAGAGCTTACATCATCGAGAACTATTCCCGTCGACACTATTCATGCAGGAGTTACTATTCATGCCGGAGTACTATTCACGCCGGAGTTACTATTCACGTTTTTTTTGAAAAACGGACGTTACATTAATATCTAGAGCAAACCCCATGAATGGTCCCATGGTTTGTGTTTCACTACGTACTGTCCATAAAGGAATTTTTTTATTCTTAAAAAGCTCCTTATTGTAAAGTTTTGTTCCGAATTTGGTCTATTTGAAGGGTTACTTTTTGGCTGTTGTTTTTTTAAATAAGAGTATTAGTATGATGCAATAATACATGGATATATGAAATTACATTGCTATTTTTTGAATTTAGCCAATATTTTTGAGCGATAAAATAATTTTTGTGAGAAAATTACACTTCCTGTGTGAATGGTGGCGCCCGCTGTCATGTTAATATTTTGATGAGGAACAAATTCAAATTCCATATATTGCAAGAAAATTGCAATAGCAACAATGGGTTCCATTTATAGCAAATTGATCGCCTACCCATTTACGTGGGCCACCACAAAATAGAATGAACCTACAAGATGAATTTTGACTCTTAAGGTGAAGCAAACTAAGTTTAGGCTTCAAAATTATTAAAAGATATTGTAACACTCGAAAAAAAAAGTTTGAAAACCAAGTTTAACGTAATACCAGACAATGCAATTTTCAAGAATTTGATCCCAAATTCATTAAGAAGAGATAACAAATTTTAATTTGAAAAGTAATATGTTTGACTAAGTCCATAGTCAAAGAACTTACTTGTGATCGGTATTGGTTTCATTTGGGACTGACCGATTTAATCCAAATCTTTCAGGTATGAACTTTTCCACCGGTTCCCATACTCCAATATTTACAAATTTGCCATCATTTATTGTTTCCTTCTATTTCCTCTAGTTTGTCATCATTTTCTCAAATATGTTTAAGCATCATTTGAAAAAATTTATAAAAGATTATAAAGAAACAAAAAAGAGGAAACCATTTGCAATGTATTGTGACAACCTCAATTTTAATATATATGAAGCACTACTTCATTTGAAAATTTGATATAGAGACCCGAGGATAAAAATGAAAATTTGGGATTTAAAAAAGAGAACAAAAATAATTGTAAATGTTTAGAAATTAATAATTAAAAATATATAAGGATTTGGGAAAACATCATCAAGGTGACTTTTGTAGATTTTGATGTAATAATAATATAGGAAAAAGATTCGAGTCGTTTGGAGTTATAACGAAGAAGTTATGAAGGTGTAAAGATGGCTAAAAAGTGACAAAAATGGCTAAAGGGCCATGTTTAAGGGTCTGCATCGTAAAATCTGTAGAGATTTAGAATTAAATCTCTAGGAGTAAGTTGTTAGGGTCATTCCCACCTTTCTAGGAAAGGGTATAAAGTTTGGAAAAATCCAATATCGTATGGGGAGGTTATGGTGCCATAAAGTTTGAGAAAAATATCAGGAAAAATACCGAAAATTTTTCTAAGGAAAACGAATTAAGGGTATTTTTGAAAATTTGTCAATTCTTTTGACCAAGTTGAAATCTGGAAAGTTCTTATCCCATTTTCTTTCATCTGGTACGTACTCCTCTCAAGAGAAATCGACAAAAGGAAAAAAAACGACACACACAATCGATTATTGAGTAAGTGTGCGTGTTTGTGCAATCCGTGACCGAGAGAAAGAGCAAGATTGAGAGAGAGTTGTGAGCAAGGGGCAGAAGATCGAGAAAGAGCAGCGAGGAAGCTGTTGTCGGCGTTTTCAGGCGACAAACGCCACTGTAGCGGCGCAGAAAGGGGCAGCAGCGGTCGGAGGTCGTCGGGCTCGGTTGGGTGGTTCAATTGGTGACTGAAAACATCAAGTTTGGTTCGATTCTTGTGCTAAATCAATCCTAATGCCCCTGATTTTGACATGTTTGACAGATTTTGAAAGGTAATTTCGAAGCCCTAATAAATTGGTTTTCAGAAATGTAAAAATTACTTGGATTGGTTACTGCCTTTAAGAAATGTACATGACTACATGACTTTACATGGATGAATGATGAAATTGAAGTTATTACACTATATAAGCTCAAGTATCTCATGAATTTGGACAATAAGAACGTGTAAATACATGTTAGGAAGTTATTTGAGACAATGAGTTAGTCAAGTTGGAATCATAATATGACTAAAAGCATATAAAGTTGGTGATTAAGTTATTGACAGCTTTGACTTTTTTTAAGAGTCAAACTTATAATGCCACTATGAAATTACTTGGACTATGTAGGAGATATCTTGAAATTGAGCTTGGAATTATGAAATACTATATGTAATAAGCTAGAAACACCAAAGAATCAACATTGTAGAGTTGGTTTGCTAGGTAGCAATCAAGTGGCAAAAAGAGGGACAAAATTGACTTGTTAAAGTCTAAAATGGGACAAGAATTTAGGAATTTATACTTGTAATCAAGATGCTAGTAAAATATGATTCATTAAACATGCTTACATCACAAGATGATAACATTGAATTGGGGATACGAGTATTTGGTTAAACATCATATAAAACATCATTTAGTCGTAAAAAGACTATAATTGCAATATTTTAGTTAAATTTGCCGTTTTAGGTTTAATAAAGAAAAGTTTAAGAAATAACCCCAAGACTTGAAAAAAATGATTCATTGTCATGTTATTATACTATACTAAAAGCAAGTTGAAGGTTTGGGTCAAGAAAAGTTGTGTTTTGGTTAAGTTTAAAAATGACATAATCGGAAGCGGTTGAACTGAAAAGTTACCGTTTTAGCAAATACGAACCCGTATGAGAATGGAATGAATTTATATTAACATTTAGGTGTTGTTGGGTGATTTTAGAAACAAAATATGTAAAAAGTGTGGTGTTTAAAAATAACTTTTATTTTTATAATCTTTAGCGGCAAAAATTGCAAAAATAGAATAAAATAGCGAAACGAGTGATGTTTTGACATCTAAGCATTTATATTAATTTATAAATATGCTGAGATCAGAAATTACTAAAATTACACGCTAAAACCCAAGAAAACACAATTAGGCGAAGTAGGATGCCTAAACGGTAAAACAGTTAAAAAAGTGTCAAAAGGAAAAATGGCTTAAAAGGATCTATGAAGCTTTATACATCTTTTAAATACTATTGGTATCTTATTGTGATATATAACGTTGAGTTAAACACAAGTGTACATGCTTTTTGGGTTAAATTGTCAAAATGGGACAAAAAGGGTAAAATTGACAAAATTGGGTATTAAGTTATTGTAAAGCAGGTTTAGTCATTGGAATGGAAGTAAATATTTAATTAGAATATATTCAAGAATAATTAGATACGTGTTATGTGTTTAGTTGTGTAATTGGTTCTAATATCTTAATAAATTACTAGAGGTTGAAAGATGTTGGAAGCAATTGGAGTCAAAGAGCTAGTGGATCTTTATAGCTAGACATACCTAGCTACTGAGATGATTACATGAGGACTTTACTAGGTACATAGCAACAAGTTTTGTTTTTATACTAATTGTTTTATGATTAATTGTTTGATAAATGATTTTCAAAAGTTATGTTAGATGTTTTATGAATAATGGTTTTCGAAGTGGTTTTAAAGCTTGAATTACCAAGTATTGATTTATGTTGACCGATTGAAATGGTTTGCAAATGATTCTAAAGTTTAAAGTTTTAAAAGTTGTTTTATGAAAAGGTTGGAATGATTTTTATATGATTGAATAATGTTTATGATCGAGACCAACATGTAATGAAATGATAAATGAAATATGAACTAAATGTAAGAAATGTGAAAGACGTCCGGACAAGGATCTCACCGTGATGAGGGGAGGTCAAAAGACACTACTGGGATGGTACCTCCCGTCGCGAAGTAGTTGTCTCAGCATGCCCTCATGGATAGATTTGTTCTATTCCATAAAGGGAAGAAAACTAGCATGCGCTCACGGATAGATTGGTTCTATTCCGGGGAGGGAAGATACGAGGAAACCCGTATGAAACCAAATAATGATAAATGAACCATGAATTACAATTGGTCTATGTTTTGATAAGAAAGGGTTCAATTTATGTTTTCTCATGTTAAATTGAAAAACCTAATGTTTCTATGATGAAGTAATGACTTATGCTTTATTGTTATAGCATTGAACTTTTGTTTTGATGATAAGTAATTATATTATGCTTTTGATGATCAAACAATTATTCTAAGATTTTATGATGAAGTATTGATCTATAATTTGATGTTTTGAGAATAAAGTGGATTTTGCAGGTTATGAAAAGAAATGAAAGTTTTCTTGGTTTTATTATAGTTAACGATATTAAATTGATTTAAACTTGTTGGGTCTAAAACCCATGTATCTCACGAGACTTTTGTCTTACATTTGTTTGTTTTAAAATGCTATGTACTCAGAAACAACAAGATGTCTAGCATTGGATTAAAGTAGTGAAGAACTTAGAAGCTTTTATGTGGATGGTAGATAGAAAAGATGATCAAGAAGATAGAGTTAATCCAAGTGTGGTATAGGTTATTATGTAATTGAGAGACATTATGTTTATGGTTTAGAAATACCCTTGTAGTTATACTGTAAAGTTTGGTTATGTCTCGTATTTGTTTTCGGGCTATTTTTCTATTGTGTCAAGTCAATATGGATTTATTAGTATGGTCCAAAGGTCATGCCGAATTTTCGATAGAAATGTTGGTTTAATACGGGACATAGATTTAGATGTTTAAGGCTTTACTATGGTTTTTTATATGAGTTTGTAACCCCGAATGTTGTCTAAATACTTTTAAACGTATTTGTTTTTATTGGGACCAAATGTTTCAAATGATGTCTTAAATACTCAAAGAAAAGTTTTTTGAAAGAATGAAATGTTTACTTCATGTTTTTATAAATTATTACACCAAATAAGGTGTATGAAAGATGGGGTGTTATATGTATCATATTATAATCATAAATGGGATGAATGATGGATATTATATGCCGATATCATAATATCTTGACCATTGTTGACTTTGTAATTTCCTAGAAGCTCATCCGTGTCTATAGCTCTTCTTATCAAGACTTAACCAAGACAGTGCCACAATCTTTTTTCAAAAGTAAATTTTATTATCTAGGCTTATATTTTATCGCCATAAAAACATAGCTAAAAATGAAATAGGCTAAATGCTTCAAAAGTCACCAAAAGCATATTAAAATTTTTTCTACTTCCAATTTCTATTCATGAAAATTAGATTATTCGTGTTATAGTATATACAGTTTCGTAATCATATGTAATAAGTTTATAGATTCTTTTTCTAAATTATGTTTTACTTACCGAGGGATGAGGGTAGAGACGCATAGACTCATTTATGCATCTTGTTAAAAACTTAAGATTCTTTATGCCAACCCTTTGGTCAAACTGCACTTAGCGTCACTATCTCACATGGATAACATTGCAAGTGAGAAAGCTATAACGGGTCTTTATCTGAGATAGCATCGCTACCTTCATAGATAGCGGAGGGTGCTATCTCCGATGTTTAGCCAACTTTTTACGAAGCTCTCAATACATTAAGTCAGGGTCTATAACCTTCCAGAACTCTCTTAATTAGTCCCTGATACCATAAAAATGTAAACTTTACGACCATGTCTGACCATGCATGCCCATGGTCAATATCTAGATCCCAAAGAGTGAAAACCAAGCTTGTTCCAACCAAGCAAGACCTTGAAAGGGCTAAGTCTGGGATTTTCTAGGATCCAAGAGCTCTATGACAGAAAAGATCATCCTCCAGCCACCAAATCCCCCCAATCAACAAGATGTAACCATCATTGCCCCAAAAGAGAAAAAAAAACCTCCATATTCTTATTTAATGAAAGGAACTCTAAGAAACAGAGGATTGTAGGCATTTACAAAGGCCGTTGATTCTTCCTTACAAGAGTCTCCTTCAGCACCCACTCTCCCTCTTCCAAGATCTTCAAACTTCACCAAAAGAACATTAATCATCAAGATAAGCCAACAGGAGTGTTTAGGGTTTTACAAAGCTTTGGGGGTGGCCAAGGACGTTCCCCTTATGGCTTTACGCTTTTATAGGTCCAAATCCCGGAATTAGGGAATTTTTCATTTTACAGCTAATAGAGTTGCTATCTTATCAGATAGCATCATTATCCCCCCTAGTGCGCATGGACGTCCATCGCCACAGATAGCGTCACTAACCCTTATGTTAGCGTCGATATCTCCCTTTTACACCTAAAACCTATATTTTTAACAAATAAATAAAATTACCTGAAACCGGTCTTACAACCCCCTACTTGACGACATTTCGTCCCTAGAATCCTTTCCCACGAACAGCTCTGGGTGCTGCCTCCTCATTTCCTCTTCCAACTCCCACATCCATTCCGACCCCTTCCGGTTCTACCACTGGACCATCACCATCCCTATCACCTTGCTACGTAGGACCTTGGTCTTCCTTTCTAGAACTGGGATAGGCCGCTCCACGTAATTCGGTCGTTCATCAACTTGAATATCCTCCAAGGGTACAACTACAGACTCATCCGCTTTACATTTCCTCAACTGAGAGACGTGGAAAGTGTTGTGCATTTGACTAAGCTGCTCAGGTAGTTCCAAAGGATGGGTCACTTTCCATACACGAGCTATGACCCGATAAGGTTCGATGTATCGGGGAACCAACTTTCCTCGCTTCTGAAATCTAATGACTACCATCCATGGTGACACCTTAACAAGTACGAAATCCCCAACTTGGAACTCGAAATTGGATCGGTTTCGACCCGTACAGGTATTCTTTCGAATCTATGCTTACGCAGTCTCTCACGAACCTGTTGAATAAGCTTCGTCGTCTTGAGCACGACTTCGATGCTCCCCATGACTCACTGGCCAACCTCACCCCAACAGATTGGAGTCTGACATTTCCCCCCATACAACACCTCGAAAGGAGGCATCCCAATTGTAAAGCCCTAAACCAGGTACTAAAATTTATTTATTATTTATAAATCAACTTAATGTGAAATTGGGTAAAAAGGGGATTAGCGCTGCTAATCCTGAAAGGTGCTGGATTGGTCGCGATGACAGCCTAAAAGTTCATGGGCATGCACGTTCTCATATTAGCGATGCTAATTTGCATATTAGTGCCGCTAATGGTCGCTAAACAGCTTATTGAGCCTTAGATCGTGTTTTGGGCCATATAAAACTCATTTGATCCATTATGGTTCGTCATTTCTCAACCTAAACCCCTGAGAAAATCCTAGAATACTCTCTCTAACATCCATTGGTGTTTTTGGTCTCATTCTTGAAGTTTTGAAGGATTTTGGAAAAGAGAAAGGAGGCTAAATTCTTGATTTAAACCTTCAAATTCCTCATTCAAATGCTCCAGAACCTCCAGGTCTTTCACTTGCTTCAGAACCACGTTTTTCTGCTGTTTGAAACACACCAAAATGACCCTGAATGCGAATTGGAAAACATAATTCGGTCTAAATGTAGTGTCACTATCTCTGGATAGCATCGCTAACTGCTAACGCCACTATCTTTTCCCTACGCGATGCCATGTCTCGCCGTTATTCAAAATAGAAATGTACTTCACCTAGCGGCGGTATCCTTACCCGATAGCATCGCTAACTCATATTTTCCTGTCCAGTTTTCTAATTAAAACATCAACACACATACACCTAACACCATACATGATCAAAAAAGATTTAACTAAGTTTTCAATCTTATAATCACAACTTCCAACTCTATCATCACATATTTATATTAATGACCAAAATACCCCTTAAAGGTAATTAGTCATCCTAACTAATCCTAACCACTTTAGAATATAAATATAGAATATATGATGATAGCGAATATTGTTCAAATATTCGCTTTCATACCCTGGTGGCAATGACATCGGACACTCAAACATATTCAATCTTCGTTTTCTCCCGTTTTGCAATCCATCACACCCCCTACTGTAGCCAAAAAACGGATGTCCCAAAATCAATGTCGGTTCGTCTTCCTGACTTTCGTGTTCCATGACTAAGAAATCCACTGGGTAGAAAAAGTCACCTACTTTGACAATCACATTTGTCAACTTGTCTCGTGAAACCTTTGTGGATTGGTCTGCCAATTGCAGAACTGTTTTTGCTGGCTCCAATTCTTCATTCTTGTACTTATCATATAAATATCGAGATAAAATATTCACGTTGGCCGCCAAGTCTAATAATTTGTTCTGAATAATCACATCACCTACAGTGACAGTAATCAATGGAGAACCGGGATCTTTTTCCTTTGTAGGCAACGTACCCAACAATGCCTCGCTTGCTTTGACTGTGAGTCGCACTGTTTCTGGTGTCGGCGTCTTGATCTTTTCGTTCTCTTTGCACATTTCCCTGAGAATCCTTGTATCTTCTGGAGCATTCTTTAACTCATCCCATAAGGGCTGATTAATAGACGGTCCACTTGGTGCACTTTGCTTCCTTTTCACCCTTGCAACTTTCTTTTTCTTCTTAATGTCGGCTATAGTTGACTGTTCTTTTTTTTGGACTTACTTGTCCTTATTCTCCGTTCCTTCCAAATCTTCTATTGTGACCTTTCTCCATACATTTTCGGGCGTGCAATCCTCCACTGCATTGACGTGTTCCTTTCTAGCTCTTTGAGTATGATTTAGATTCACCTTTGTGTTACTCGGGAGCTTGTCATTATCTATTCGTCTTTGGCCTTCAGCCATTTGTGCGATCTGTCTCTCCATGTTAGCAATGGCCTTAGCATTGGCTTGCGTTTGCTGTTGACTTGTGTTCACAATTTCATACATTTTTGCTATCATCTCTGCCGGGGTTTCTGGATTGGTAGAATTGTTATTAGCAGTAGTTGACCCGTCGTTGTTGTTGCTACTACCAGGACCATTGTTGTTAACAACCTAGAACTGTCTTTCCTAGTTGGAAGGTGGCCCTTGATAATTATTATGACGATATGCTTGATTGTTGTTATTGTAATTATGATTCCCTTGATTGTAGGGACTATATGGTCGTCCATTATTGTTGTATTGACCTTGACCATATACATGACCTCCTGCCCTTGCTGATGATTTTGTTGATTCTGCAGTCCTTGTTTATGAGTTGCCATTAATCGATCGAACTTCCGATTCAAATCTCCTATCTCCTTTTTTTCCTCCTTCTTCCAATCATTGTCGGTTCCAACTGTTGATGCTGTGCTGACTGGCTTCCGTGCAGAGTAATTCGTTTTGGAACCATTACTCAGTTGTTCTAAAAGTCTCCAAGCATCGTTTGGATCTTGCATCATGATAGTCTTACTAGATGATGCATTTATCATGGCTTGATTAGTTGTATCTACCCCGTCATAAAAGAACTTCACAAGTTGCCACCGTAGGAATTCGTGGTGCGGACAGGATCGCATTAACTCTTTCAATCTTTCAAATGCATCGTGAAACGCCTCGCCTAGTTTTTGCTGAAAATCCTGCACTGCTCTCCTGATTTCTGATGTCTTGCTGGCAGGATAAAATTCTTGTAGGAATTTCACCTTGAGTTGTTCCCATGTTGTGATACTATTTGGTTGCAGGGACGTGAACCAATACTTAGGCTTATCTTTTAGAGTGAAAGGAAATAACTTTAACCTAAAGATGTTCCTATTAGTGTTCTTAGGAATATTAGCATTCGTTATTGCTAAGAATTCATACAAATGATTATATGGATCGTCCTGCTTGTATCCTCTAAAATCAGGTAATACTCCTAATAATTGAGTCTAATTTCTATCTGACTATCAGCATTATTTGGAAAGTATATGGGCGAAGCATCGTCATACTCTCGCGGTTGGCAGTGTGACGCAACCGACTGCCCAATCGGTTGAGCAAAGTATAAGGGAGGAACGAAATTACCATCGTTATACAACTCATTGTTGTAATATCGTTGCCCTTGCTACTGATGTTGCTGTTGTTTCCGTCTTGGAGGTCCCTGACCTCGGTTCCATTGCTGGTTTTGCTGAACAGGATTGTTCGGCATCCAGCCTTCATCCTCGTCATCATAGCTCTGATCTCCATCTTGATATTGATATTTTTGCGGTGGTTGTTGTGGTTGTAGCTGTATTTGTGGTTGCATTTGGGTTTGAGGTTGAATAATTGGTAGTTGCGGTTTAAAAACTGGGAATGGTTGTGGCTGTGGTTTCGAAACATGCATCGGCTGACATGGACGTTGGGTACCATCTCGGGTCGGCACTCCCCATGTCAGCACTGCAGATGCAGGATTCTCAACATGGTTGGTAATTGGTTGACTCAAAGGTGGAATAGTAGGCTGAGTGCATGATGGTATGGATGCAGGCGCTGAAACCGCACCACCACTAGCACTAGTAGAACCTATATTAAACTCTGATGAAACTGGGGGTATAAATGATGATTCCCACATTACCTCGCCTAACGGCTCACTGGTAACATCTTCGACTACTACATTATCTGGACTCATATTGATCAAGCGTCTATGCACACAATTTCTGCGCGCAGTTCGTTCAATCTCATAATCAAACAAAAGAGGTGACGATTGTCCACCTCGACGTGTACGCATGCACGAGTGCAAACGACCGTCAAAAACCAAAACTAAATCACTAAATTAACAAAAACTTAAATCAAAATAAAAAAACAAAACCACTGACACTCTATCTCAAGCGCACAACTCCCCGACAACAGTGTCAAAATTGACATGCCTAGGTTGTCATGCTGTCAAAAATAGAAGAATTTTACCTTACACGCACATTAGTAAAGAGGCAGCAAGGGTCGATCCGTAGGAGTCAAGTGGTTGAAATGTGTATCAGAATAAACCAAACTATAGTGTCACTTTATAGGTGGTGGCGTTCCATAAGCTTCCCGAAAATCGACAAAACGAAGTACCGAAAACTAAAACTAGCATTAACCAAACTACTTGCATCCAAAATCCAATCCAAACCAAACAAACTGCCTGATTCCGAACTATATTCAGAAAATCAGAAACATCCAATGCCAACAAATAACTAAATGAACAATTAAACGGAAAACGGAAATTGAAAACGTGAATTAACGAAAATCGAATGGTTGCATAAACTAAAACTAAAACCAGAAGTCGAATGGTTCTGACTTCTGAAAATATCCAGATCCAACTCGTCCCAATAGATTCTACAATCCAGAACCGTTGGAAACGAGCGATAAACAAAACTATAAAACACAAAAATTAAACTAAAACATGAAAATACCAACTTATAAATACTGAAATCCGAAATCACAAGTCGAAGAAGCCTAGGTTCAACCTTGGGGTCTGTTCTCTAACCCCATTTCTCGCTTTTTGAATTTCAATTCCTCATCTGATCCTTGACTTTTCACGACGCGCGTGTCTTTTCGACTGAAAGTTCACTTCATCCCAAACTTTTTCATTTTGTACGCGTTTAACCCATGTTTATATCTTTTTTCTCACACAAGCACTAGACACGGAAAGTGAGCAATATAACAGTTGTACGAGATATAATTCACTTAGAATAGGGCTCAACGACGACTAAAATACTTGATATTACTAGGCATCGTCAACTATCATCTGCAAAGCTCGTGAAGCTACTGTTCTGCCTCGGCCTCATGTCTCCTTCCTCTGACACCCCCGCTCCTCCTATGGCCTGTCTCGAGACTCTTCGGTCTTTAGCTCAGGACAATTTGCACAGAGGTGGTCCTTAGCCCCACACTGAAAACATGTTCGGATTCGATCACATAAACACATAACAACTGTTGGATTAGGTGTCTAAGCCATGACTTATAATTGTATTTATCTTATTAATTGAAGCAAAATCCATTTGGGTTGCCCTCACAGCTGAAGGATTGGTGTAGAGTTTATTAGAGAGAAAGCCAGGATACTTTTGCTGTTAGCTTCTGGATCAAGAATCAAAGGTTGGTTTTCTTGATTTGTTCTTTAGAAATTTAATCATTGGCCTTAGGTTATTATTATATGTTCATTGTTGAAACACATAGATCTCCTCTTAGGTTTAATGTGAACTTAGGAATTTCTAGTTCATTGTTTGTGCAAAACCTTACAGTGGTATCATAGCCAATTTGCTTTTCTTGTGAATTGATATAATTGTTATGCATGATGATGGGTAATTTGCTAAAATTTTGACCCATCATGTGGACTTGTCGATTTGGTGGCTAGGGTTTCGAAAACCCTAGCCTCCTCCCCTCCCTTTTGCGATTTGTATGTTGCCATGGATAGCAGGTTGTTATTTTTGGTAATTGTTGAATAATTAAATAACTACAACCCTTTATCTCATGCTTGCAATTTTCGATATTAGGGGGTAAAGATAGGAAATTAATTTGATTAATTTTGTGATGTCTATCTTTGATTTAATTAGTTTAATTAAATTGTTTAATTAAAAGACAAATTAAATCACTTTAATATTTAATATAAATTTTCAAAATTTAAGAGATAATTTGCGAAAATTAGAATAAATTAAATCTAAAATATTTTAAAGAGTTTAAAATACATCTTATATATTTATGATTAAAAGTTAATATTTATATGTAAGATAAAATTGGTTAGTCTTACCGTTAGTAGGCCTCATTCACAAAACTGCCTTATAAAGAGGGTATAAGGCGACTACCAATAAAATGGTAGTCTAATGGGTGTCCACTCTTACCCACCGCTCTCCTGGTCAGTCGAGTGTCGTTAGCCGAACGGGTTTGATAGAACCGCTTAAGCTCTTAAAAGTATAATGCTATAATTGAAAGTACTAGAACCATTAACAAAATCCCAATCTAGTTACTTTAGGTTAAAAAGATGCTAATTGATGGAATTGCACATTGCACTTTGTGGAACGTTGGTGGAGCGTGTGTGGTTTATCGGCACACCAATTGGGGACCACAAAGAGTTGCAATGGGTTTCTCGATTTTACCATTATTGATGGAGCATGTGTGGTTAACCGGCACGTCAATTTGAGATGGTAACTGACTTCGAGAGTACCAAGCTAATTTGCATGGTTATTCACACCCGATTTGTGATCCTCGGTATCCCAGTCACAAACAGTGGGGCATTCCTGAGATTAAAACATGCTATTGAATAGTTCAATAAATCTCAAAAAGTAACTAGGAGTTCTATTATAATATGATTATGTTTCCACGGTGGAATTGGCTGAATCGTCATTCGCCTACCTTATAAAATTTACAATAAAGATTACGGCATCCCTCTTCGATATTGTGAATTATTATTGTAGGGTCCTAGCCTTATGTTTATTCTTAGGTTAATATAAGGATTACTTATATGTATCTAATTAAAACTACCTTCTTCTTTTATAGATGTCATCTGTTGACCAAACCGTTCCCCACTCCAACCCCGGTAACGTCACTTCAATCCAGTCATTGTGTTCCAAAGTGACATTAGATGGCACAAACTACAATGACTGGATCCGTAACATCAAGATGGCTTTGAGGTTTGAACATAAAAGAGTATGTTCTCCAAACCGATCTAGTTGAAGTTGACCCAAATACCACTACTCCCGAGGAAATTGCCTCATACCAAAAACACTCGGATGAAGCGACCAAAGTGGCCTGTATCATGATCGCTACCATGAACCTTGAACTACAAAGAATATATGAGGACTACTGGCCCTAATAGATGCACAAAGAGCTTGCGGAAAAGTTCCGCAAGCAAGAGCGTATCGAGAGGTATGAGGTGGTCAAAGATTTCACGAACAGCAAGCCTAGGGATGGAGAGTCCATCTGCACTCACGTGCAAAGGATGCAAGTTTACGTGGATCGACTCAGGAAGCTTGTGATGCCTGTACATGAGGAGTTGGCCATTGACATAGTGCTTAACTCCTTATCGAGTTCTTATGACTAGTTCAGGCTGGCGTGTCATTTGAACAACAATCAGACCACTTTGGCTTAATTGCATCGCATGCTTCATACTGCTGAGAACGGGATGAAGGGTAAAAGTGTACCCACAGTTAGCCAGCCCGTCTTGGAAATTGGATCTAGCAAGGGAAAGAAAAGGAAGGGCCCTCCTACGAAAAATTGAAGGGAAAAGGTTCATGTCGGGTCATCTAGCAGTGCCTCGAGAGCCAAGTCTTCTGGCATTCCGCATGTCATGAATCCCAAGGAAGCTGAATGTTTTTAGTGCAAAGAGAAGGGTCACTGGAAGAGAAGTTGCCCCAAGTACTTGCAGGATATTAAGGATGGCAAAGTGAAGCCATCACAAGCAGGTACTTATACAATATCTAATAACTCATCTTCTTCCTGTTCTTGGGTCCTTGACACTGGATGTGGTTTTCATATCTGTTCTGATTTGCAAGGCCTAGAGGAAAGTAGGGAGGTCGAGCACGGTAGATTGAACATGGTCATAGGCAATAGGCGAACGTCACCAGTTACCAAGATCGGTGTCTATAGACTAGTGCTTAGTAGTTGAGTTAGTTTAGATTTACATAATTGTTGCTATTCGACAGATATGGCTAGAAACATAATTTATTTTCATGCATTGTTCAGACAAGGTTATTATTACACCTTTGATAAATTGAATGGTTTAATTTTAGTTTTTAGAAATGATGTTTTTATCTTTAATGCTTTGGCTTGTGATGGAGTGTTGAAACTATTATGTGTGTTGACAATTGTGGTAATTATGTTTTAAATATTGATTCTTTAAGTGGTGTAGAAAAGGCATGTTTGTGGCACTGTTGCCTTGGCCATATTAATAAGAAACACATCGCCCAACTCCAAAAGGATGGAGTGTTGGAATCGTTCGACCTTAAATCGGACGATGTATGCGAGTCTTATTTATTTGGCAAGATGACAAAATCACCATTCAAAGGGTCCTTTGAAAGAGGTGAAGGTCTGTTTGACATCATACACACTGATGTGTGTGGTACCTTCAGAACAAGCACAAAAGATGGCACGCAGTTCTATATGACCTTTACTGACTATTTTAGTAAATATGGATATATCTACTTAATCAAGCACAAGTCAGATACCTTTGAAAAGTTTAAAGAGTTTACAAATGAAGTAGAAAATCAATTGGGCGGAAAGATAAAGATGCTTAGATCCGACAGAGGCGGTGAGTATCTTAGTATCGAGTTTCTCGATTATCTAAAGGAATGTGGAATAGTTTCACAGTTGTCACCTCCTAGAACACCTCATTTGAACGGTGTTGCTGAGAGGCGAAACCAAACCCTGTTGGACATGGTTTGTTCCATGATGAGTCGAGCTTCGCTTCCAATCCATTTCTGGGGGTATGCCTTAGAGACCGCCGCCCATATCCTTAACCTTGTCCCAACCAAGAAGGTTGCTTAAACACCTCACGAGATGTGGACGGGGAAAGTTCCCTCATTGGCATACATCAAAGTTTGGGGTTGTGAGGCTTTCGTGAGACGAGAGACTCAAGACAAACTCGCAGAAAGAAGTGAGAGGTGCTTTTTCATTGGATACCCAAAACAGTCATTTGGATACTTATTCTACAGACCGAGCGAGGATGTGGTCTTTGTAGCCAGACGAGGAGTCTTTCGAGAGAGAGAGAGAGAGAGAGAGAAAGCTCATTTCCAAAGAGGACAGTGGGAGTACGATTGATCTCGAGGAGATTCAAGAGACATCCGATGAAACAACCTTAGTAGAAACTAGCAACCAACATGAGGAAGAAGTTCCTGTTGGACCGACTGACATTTCATTACCTCTTAGGCATTCGGGTAGAGTTAGCATGCCACCCGAGTTTTATGGTTTCCATATAACTACGGATGGTGATACGTTTGTCAGTGATCGTACATTGACAAATTTGGATGAGCCAGCTAACTACCGTGAAGCGGTGGTAGGCCCCGAGTCTCCCAAGTGGAAAGAGGCAATGGACAGTGAGATCAAGTCCTTGTATGACTATCAAGTTTGGAACTTGGTTGCCAATGTGCCGGGTCGAAAGACAGTCAGGTGCAAGTGGATCTTCAAGAAGAAGACCGACATGGATGGAAAGGTACACACCTTTAAAGCTCAGCTGGTCGCGAAGGGATTCACTCAAACCCCGGGGGTTGATTATGATGAAACCTTCTCACCGGTAGCCAAGATTAAATCAATTATGATAATGCTTGCCATAGCTGCTTTTCATGATTATGAAATTTTGCAGATGGATGTCAAAACCGCTTTCCTTAACGGAAAGTTGACTGAGGATGTTTACATGAATCAACCAGAGGGTTTTGTAGACACAAAGCATCCTAACAAGGTGTGTAAGCTTGAGAAATCAATCTACGGATTGAAACAAGCTTCTAGGAGTGAAGATGAGTCCTGAGTATATGTCAAGGCTAGTGGGAGTATAGTCACTTTTCTGGTGTTGTATGTTGATGACATACTGCTCATGGGAAACAACGTTCCGACCTTGCAAGATGTCAAATCTTGGCTCGGGAAATGTTTCGCCATGAAAGACCTTGGAGAAGCTGCCTATATTCTAGGGATAAGAATATTAAGAGATAGAAAGAAAAGACTTATAGGTCTTAGTCAGTGTACATACTTGGAAAAGGTACTAAAAAGGTTTAGTATGGAAAATTCCAAGAAGGGAGAGCTACCTATCCAAAGTAATGCCAGGTTGAGTAAGACTCAAAGTCCGAGTACCAATGAGGAAATAGCTGAGATGATTCGGGTACCTTATGCTTCGGCAGTAGGGTCGATCATGTATGCTATGACATGTACTCGCCCCGACGTATCCTTTACCTTGAGCATGGTTAGTCGGTACCAGGGTAATCCTGGCAGGGCGCACTGGATAGCTGTAAAGAACATACTTAAGTATCTGCGAAGGACGAAGAAATGGTGTTAGTCATTGGTGGCAGTGATGACTTAAAGGTGAGTGGATACACAGATGCCAGCTTCCAGACAGATAGAGACAATGGTCGGTCTCAGTCGGGCTGGGTGTTTCTCTTAAATGGTGGAGCGGTCACTTGGAAAAGTTCCAAGCAAGAGACGGTGGCTGATTCAACGTGCGAATCAGAGTATATTGCAATGAGTGAAGCGTATAAGGAAGCAGCTTGGTTGAAGAACTTTATCGGTGACCTTGGAGTTGTCCTGAGTATTCAGAATCCGATGGAAGTATTATGCGATAATGAAGGAGCGGTCGCTTTGACAAAGGAACCGCGAGATCATGGAAAGTCCAGACATATCGATAGAAAGTACCACTACATTCGATATCGTGTAGAAGAAGGTCACCTCCTGGTTAAGAGGGTATCATCAGAAGACAATCCTGCAGATCCTTTGACTAAGGCTCTGAGTAGGATCAAGCACAATCAGCATGCTCGAAGCATTGGACTGACGGATGATATTAGTTTTAGAAATTAGATAGGTTTTGAAACTTGTAACAGTATAAATGTAATTGACTTGGTGATTTAGTAATAGAGATTTATTAATGAGTATTGTTTACTACCTTTGTCAATTGTTTATTATTGTGTTTCAATTTTACATGTTTAACTTCCTGAGTAAATTCGATTATTCAAAGTTCCACAGTCGCTCATATTTTTAGGAAGTAAGTATGAACGAAGAATGTCATGAACTGGTTTGTAGATTTTCTAAGGAGTTAGACATTGCAGTGAGACTATATCATAAGCAATGTTGAGACGATAATATCTTATGATCTTAAAGTGGAGAGATATGAGTTGTAGTTTACAAGACAGTTGCTCATTGATAATGCGAAAAATGCATCGGTAACTCGATGTTATAAAACGCATTGTTGTGAGTGATCTGACTAGTAAAAGGTATAACCATATAAGTCGAAACTTATTCATCCCTTGACCTGACGGGAAACAGATATCTGTAGGACTCTCGATGATTTTGAAGTTGAGTAAAAGGGTTGGCCAACCAGGACTGAGTTGATGTATTCAATATAGTCTTAAAGTCATAAGCAAAATCGGAAATCGAGAAACAGAGTATAGGACCGAGATTGATTTTAATCCGTGTCTTGAGTCTGAAAATATATTGTTGGACGGAGGATCATATGATCACTTATCTTTGGACAGAACTGACTGGGTCAGAGTTCAGTAACAGTTTCTTTAGAAACTGAGATTTGTTAATCAGAAGATAAATTAAAGTCATAGACTTATCCAAGAGGGAGACTGTTGGATTAGGTGTCTAAGCCATGACTTATAATTGTATTTATCTTATTAATTGAAGCAAAGTCCATTTGGGTTGCCCTCATAGCTGAAGGATTGGTGTAGAGTTTATTAGAGAGAAATGTTGATTTATTAATTGTTTAATAAATCAATAGAAATAAAATAAATAGTTTATTAATATATTTAAGTGTTAATATATTAATTAGAAACTATAATAATTAATTAAAAATTAATCTAGAATTAATTGGATTTAATTTAGTGATTAATTTAATTAATTAAAAATGCAGGGACTGGTTTGTATTTGTTCAATAGTTGAATAACTGGCCAACCAGTGACCAGGGGCCAAGTTGGCGTAAAATATGGAGGGAACCTCCATATTGGCGAAACCCTAATTAGGGTTTAGAAGCCTTGGTCCAAGTGGTCAACAGGCTTGCCCATTAAGGAGGCTCCTCTAGGGTTTTGACTGTAACCATTGGAGCCTATAAAAGGAACCTCCTGGTACCCTAAATCATGCACCACTTTTGAAGACTCTCTGGAACTCTGCTGTATTCTCTCCTCCATTGCTTGGGTGTGACTCCATTTGAGGCAGGATACTTTTGCTGCTAGCTTCTGGATCAAGAATCAAAGGTTGGTTTTCTTGATTTGTTCTTTAGAAATTTAATCATTGTCCTTAGGTTATTATTATATGTTCATTGTAGAAAAACATAAATCTCCTCTTAGGTTGCATGTGAACTTAGGATTTTCTAGTTCATTGTTTGTGCAAAACCTTACAGCAACATGCTATGGAATACTAACAATATCAAATCACAGAATTCTCCATGAACAGAATTCAGGATCATGTGGTTCATATCAGTTATAACAACAAAAACTTAAACATAATGTACCTCAGGATTATATCCTTCTTTGAATCTGATGAATAACATCTTGAAAAGGATGAAAAACATCCAAAGTGTGAATCCCTCTAATGACTCATACCCAAGAACACTAGAAGAACAAACAGACAGAACTTCTTTTAGGTTGAAGAACAAGATCCAAAACCCTTGAAGGGTTAAGGAAATCACCAAACCCAGAGAAGAGGAGAGAAGAAGAAATTGGCGGCTCCTATGGAAGCCAATGGGAAGATTATGGTTTGACCCTGAGACCTTTATTTATACTAGAGGGCTCCTAGGGTTCCAAACATGAGGTGCCTTTTGGCGGCCCCAACCCCTAGACTTGTAACTATTAATTAAGTCTTTAATTAATTACAATCTAATCCCTTGCAATTTAATTTCCCAAATTAATTCCAAATTAACTCGTTAATTAATTTCCAATTAATTTCTGATTCAGTTTCTGATTAATTTATTTCTCAATAAATTAATAAACTAATTCCTCTTTCTCCTTTTCTGATAGTGTTTGTTTTTAATGGGTCGTAAGGGCAACCTAAAAAGACTTTTTCCATTATTAGAAATATTACCAAAAATTGTTAACTTTGGACATTATTCCAATAGTCTCCCACTTGGACAAGTTGTCAACTTGTGTAGTCTCAATATTATCTGAGAATTAGCACAGGGTGTGTCATCCTATGCAACTGCCAAACTCTGATCAAAGAAAAGAGACGACTCCTAGATAAGTGATCAATTGTTCCTACGTTCTTCTAGATATCGTAATAAACCTGGGTCATGGATAAGGTCAAGCCCAAAAGTTCAAAATTTTGTTTCCTGATAGTGATTTATGATGACTCTGTCAGACTACTAATCGAACACATCAATCCAGTCTGGGTTTGGCTAGACACTTAATGTCAGCATCAAATCATCGAGGGGCCCAATACATCACTTCTTCTTGTTAGGGTAGAAGGACAAGATAAACTCTATAGTCTCTGTCTATTTCATCATGTCATACCCGAACATACCCATTATAACTACCAGGTACAGATGGCGTTTGAGTAGACCAATGCATAACGGAATCGTAGCACAGATCCTCATGTATCTCGGTTTGAAGAATAAAGATATTATCATCTTAGAACTACTTGTGACTTAATCCATGAAGTAATCTCTAAGTGCGGGTTGTTCCAATACTTGAATCTCTATCAAGTACTCATGAGGGCTAGTCGCAATCACCATGCTATGTCTGATCTCTATAGACAATCTACTAACACTCCATGACAATCTTAAATCACTACTTGCTTCCAAGAGTACATACTTGAATCTCTATCAAGTACTCATGAGGGCTAGTCGCAATCACCATGCTATGTCTAATCTCTATAGGCAATCTACTAACATTCCATGATAGTATTAAATCACTACTTGCTTCTAAGAGTACAACCTAGTATGGGAGTTTGTGTAAATTAATACTCAGGAAGCGGGTTCTAAACATGCTAAAGTGAAACACGGTATTAATGTAAATGAAAATGGCAGCCCAGCTCTTTATTAATTCTCCACTAATAATACACCAAGTCAGATACAATTATCTACTGCTATATGTTTCGATATCAAACTAATAACTAAAATACTTATGTCATATTTCTTACAAACTTAACGCCTATGGACCCTAGTATGACCTTCATGCTTGGTTTGCGTCAATGTCTTCATGAAATGATCAGCCGGATACTCTTCCGATGATACCCTATTCACTATGATGTCTTAACTTTAGTTCTAAACACTCTAGCAATTCCTGAGTATATTCTCTGGCTTCTCATGGTCCTTGGGTTCCTTAGTCAATGTGACTATACCCATGGTAAGAATATTTCAAGGAGATCATTGATGTTAAGGACAACACCAATATTACCAATGAAATCTTTCAAGCATGTAGTCTTATATACTAGCTGCTTTACATTCGGACTTGTATTGGTTTCAGCTTGGAACATTTCCATGTAATTACTCCTCTTTTACCAGGAACACCTATCCTGATTGTGAGCATGAGTCATATCTGGTATCATTATGATCAATTACTCTTAGCTCTTCCTTTTCCTCCATGAACCAAGAACACATTGATACTCTAAGAATGTCATTCACTGAAGTCCAATACCCTTTGCCAGGGTTGTCCTAAAATCAACTCACTATGCTCCAAGCATACGAGATATTAGGTCAAGTACATGTCATGGTATACATGATTGATCGGGTCATTGATTCTCCAATCAATTTTATGTCATGGGTGGAAATATTTTCCTTAGAGTCATGCATCTCGAATTTCTTCAAGATCATACTCAAAATGTACTTTAGGTAAGTCCATTTAGACTTTTATATTTATATTTATACATCCTTTTCCACGTACATGTATTGTGTCTCCTATTTTTCATAGCGAAACATTTCCCAAACCAAGTCATTTCCCTTTGAAATATTGGAAAATCATTTCCTATAAGTTGTATGTCATTGACATACATTATTAGGCAGACAACAATACTCTCACTAGTTTTGACATAATCATAGGACTTATCTATGCTTCATGAAAATCTAAAATCTTTGGCATTTTATGATTGCAAAGATTCCAGCTGCGAGATGCTTGCTTGATTCCACAGACGAATCTTCTAAGCTTTGTAATATCTATTTGAATATTTGGCATGTTCAAAACCCTTCCGGTTGTACAGCCCCTTTATTTTCCATTTAAGGAAAGCGGTTCTAACATCCACTTTTTCATGTCTCACAAAATGTATATGTGGCAAATAGTATCCCAATAGATTCTTTCTAAACTGCTGATGAGAGTGCTTTTGAAAAAATATCTCGAGTCTGAGTATTTCCCTACACAACCAATCTTTCTTGGAATGTGTGTACATTCCTATCCATGTTGTTCTTCTATTGAAGATCCAATGACTCCCACTGGTTTTCAGGCCAAGTGTAAGATCCATCAAATTAAAACATAGACCGAATCTCGCTTTGTATATTCTTTTTTATTTGGCAGCTACTGGGCTCACCAATGCTTGCATGTAGTTGGATAACTTATCCATACTATCTTAGTGTTTTAACACTAATCAGTGTGTCAATCTCAGTAATATGAGACCATAATACTCATAAGAGTGGCTAACTCTTCTGGAATTGCAAAAGGGATGTGGAAATATGTCAGTTTCCTCAACAGGAATCTCGTCCTTTGAGTGAGTGCTAGTGTTAATTAAAGGTTCTTTTCATTGGTTGACTCTTGAATCTCTTCAAGATTAATCTTACTCCTGCTCTCTTCTTTGGATATGAGATCTTTCCAAATAAAGACTCTTCTAAGAGACAAACACTTTGTTCTCAAAATGCTTGTTAAAACAAGTATCCAAAGTCTTGGATTAACGTGTCTAAGCCATAACTATAATTGATAAATATGATTGAATTGATGGCAGCACAGTCCTTTTAGGTTGTCCTCATAACCTACCAGAGGACAAGATTGCATGTAAAGAGAGAGATTGATATATTATGAAGATAATATATTCATCAGAAAAAGGAATATTTAATTTTTTAATATATTATGAAAATAATATATTAATTATAAATTACAATATTTAATTGATAATTGATTAGAAATTAATTTGAAATTAATTTTGGGATTAATTGGATTAATTAAATGTGCAGGGTTGAATTATAATTGTTCAATAGTTGAGCAATAATATATATATATATATATATATATATATATATATATATATATATATATGTGTGTGTGTGTGTGTGTGTGTGTGTGTGTGTGTGTGTGTGTGTACACATATATGGGAGTTTTACTTATTTATGGTAATGATAAGTGTATTGACTTGTATGATAAAAAGGTAATCATATCAAGGGTTCAAATATGGCAGCTATAAGCCATATGACTTATCAGTTTGGGACTATAAATAGAGGCTCTCCCCACCCCATTTTACACGCCATTCTCAAACATCTCAACCCTCATCTCTCTTGTTTCTTGCTTGCTAAGTTTTGGGTGTGAACCATTAGACGCATTACACTTGTGGTGCTTGCTTCCAAAAGATCCAATGATCAAAACATATGTTTTCTTTATGAATTTTTTAATATACCTTTAGTGTTATTGATATGTTTTTAGTTATAGGTTAAATAGTGAAAACATAGATCCTTTAGGGTGTATGTGAACTTAAGAGCTTTAACTTTATAGTTTGCTTAAAATCTTATCAGCGATATTATAGCTTAGATATGTTTTCTGTTGAACTGCTATAATAGTTGAAATGTTGTTAGGGTTTAATGATCTTAAACCCTAGCCACCACATATGGATCGACTTTTGCTATGGTTTTGAAAAACCCTAGCTACCCACCAGTATTTTTGAAAATAAGGAGGCTCCCATAGGGTTTTTTTCTATTTTTGGTAAATATGATTACTTAATAAATGGAAACACTTTGCCTTTATTTTTGAAAACTTAGTGGGCAACTAATAGGATTAAATTAAATTGTTCAATTTGTTAATCCTTATGTGATTTAATTAATTTAATTAGTCGTTAATTGAAAGACAACCACTAAATCACTTTAGGTTTAATTTAAATTTTAATTAAATTTGTTTTAATTTCGAAAATTTAAAAGATAGACCTGAATATAATAAAATTTTTAAAATACACCTTATACATATTATTATTAAAAGTTAATACCTACATGTATAAGATTAAGTCAGTTAAATCGCTAGTATGCCTCATTCAGAAAACTGATCTATAAGGGGGTATAAGGAAACTGTCTATAAAATGGTGGTTGAATGGGTGTCCACTCTCACCGATCGATCCCTTGATCAGTAGACTGTCGTTAGTAGAATGGTTTTGATAGGACAAACTCAATCTTATTAAAAGTATAATGCTATTAGTGAAAAAGCAGTAGAACCTTTAAAATCCCAATCTAGTTACTTTAGGAAAATGTGAAAGGTATGCTAATCTATGAAATTACACATTGCACTTTGTGGGTCGGTAGTGGAGCGTACGTGGTTAACCGGCACACTAATAGGGACCCATAAAGGGTAGTAATGGGTATCTCGTGATTTATTATTGTTGATGGAGCGTGAGTGGATAACCGGCACATCAATCGAGATGATAAATGACATTGAGGTTACCAAGCAATTTGCATGGTTATTCACATCTTATTTGTGATCCTCGGCATCCCAATTACAAATAGAATAACATAATCCGAGATTTAACATGCCATTGACCTCGGTTAATGAATCTCACAGATCTAGGAATTTCATAAGACTGAAATTGATAAAAGTATATCTACCTTAATGACCATTATGTTGTGATTACAACATCCCTCTTCACACCATAGTTGGAGCATTTTGGGTCCTAGCCTTGTTAAATAATAATTGGGTAATTATTTATAAGGATCAAAATTAAACTAATAAAATTTTGATTTTATAGATGACTGAAGCAAGTGTCAACTCTCCTCCTCCTCCTCCTACACTCATTCCTGAGAGCTTCAGGAAGTACTTACTAAATATAGATAAGCTGACTGGACTGAACTACGTGGATTGGCTTCACCAATGGAGACTGGTTATGTGATACATAGGAAAGTCATATCTGATCGACTGTCCACTTCCCCGCCTACCGAAACATGGCATCACACAGCAGCTCATTGATAACCATGACTTCCTGATTTATGAGAACGAAGAGGTTCGTAGCCTCATGATATTAACCATTGACCCTACCATCCATAGGGATTTTGAATTCCTGGGGCCATATGAGTTAATACAACTGGTTGAGGAAAAGTTCCAAGAACTGTTAGAGAGGAACGAGTTAAGATCTTCGAAAAGCTTGGAAAGTGCAGGCTGAAAAAGGGAAGTAAGGTTGGTCCACATACTCTCAAGTTTGAGGGATACTTGGAAGAGCTGTACAAGCTTGGTCACCCTTTCAGTTAGGAGACAACCGTCAATTTTTTGCTCACCTCTCTGACTAAGGAGTATGAACCGTTCATGTAGATGTATAAGAAGGGGGACCAATACAAGACCTTCATGGAAATGCATTCGATGTTGACTCTCTACAAGTCGTTCATGGAGATGCATAGTTTGGGATTGAGTCCAGTTATAAAGTGCATCAGGAAACCGTCTAGACCGGTTTTGAGATGTCTCAAGCTGGGAATCCACAGGGTGGGGTATAGTCACAGGAAGATCGGAATATGCTCTAAGGCCAAACAATTTGGCAACTCATGTATATCCAAAAACTCAAAACTCCTAATCCTTAATTCCATGATACAATATGTGATTGCCATATTTCTTTGTATGTAGGGTCTTAGTAGGACGCAGGACATTGTCGCATGGGAGCATGGAGCATATTAGGATCAGGATCACCAGCTCATGCAGTTTTGAAGTCTAGTTAGATATTTAATATTGTTATTAGTCAGTAGATAGTATAACATTGTTTTTTGCATAGTACATTGTTTAAGGATATTTTTGATTTAATAAAATGTTATTTCCTTTTAAAGCATGATTGTTGCAAGAAATGATGGGACATTGACGGGACTTTGGAATCATTTGACTTAGAGTCACATTCTGAAATGAGTTCTTGATAAAAATGGATTGTTGCAAGAAATGAATCACCCAAGGATCCAATGGATAGGATTTTGGAATCTGTTGGCTTAGATTCAAGTGATGAATTCATATTTTGAACAATTAACAAAGTCATAAATTTACATAAGAATGTAAAGGAAATTGAGATTATGAGCAACGGACACATTAGTGATTGTGAGTTGCTCAAAATCTGCAAATAAATCACAATCAATTGTACTTCATAATATTTGCCAATCGGTATGACGAACTGTAAATATGTGTTAGTGTATTCATAATATTCTCTGAGGGGGAGTGTTAGTGTATCCCACATTGGTACGACACGGTCTTATAAGTGTGTATATATGTTGGAGTCTCCCCTTTCTCCAAAAGAGCCCTTTTGGAGAAAGGGGATACTCCAACATATATACAAACTTATAGGACCGTATCGCACCAATGTGGGATACACTAACACGAATATGACTTCGCTTGTCAGTGTAAGTGATTAATTGAAACCTTGAACTGTTCAAGGACTTCAAATGAAGTATAAGATCAACAAAACCTAAGTGAAAAACATAAACTGAGAAAATGTTTCACAATTCCTCCTCTTCCAAGAACATTAATGGTTATAATGTGTCTTAGGGAAGAAAAATGAGCATTGGTCAAAAAAGTTTAATCCTCAATATATTAGATACACTTCAACCAATCAGACCGTAAAACCATATTACAACCACATCTTAGTCTAAGTTGGTTGTACAGGTACCATCTGAAGTGTAAAGCGGGGCTCACCCCTACTTGTAGACAAAAAGGGTCCAGGGTCATGTAGTGTTCATCCGAACCTCATAACTAGTCTGAACCTGTTCGGTAGTGTCATTTCATTGGCCATCCCGCCTGTACCTGCGGAAGTAGAGTCCTTTTATAAAGAACTCACATTCTAAGGAAACAGTGGGAGTAAAAACGATCCTGAAGGAGTTCAAGGATTAGCCAAAGTGAAAGAACCTTTAGTCATCACTAGAACTTGACCAGGAGTTAGATTCCTGTTAGACCTGACATACTCTTCTCTTCACAAACCAGTAGTATTGGTCATCGTCATACGGTGTTATGATCTGCGTGAAATACCAGTTATTTGTAAAACACTAAGTTGGTACGGATCAACAATCATACTACTTGGAAGGATTGGTGAACCCGGTTGTCACCAAATAAGATAACCTAAGGACGAGACTCGGTCTATGTAATAATTCAACTGATTGTACACCTGGCCTAAAAACCAGTGGGAGTAATTAAATCATCAAAGTATAGCAACATAAATTGAAGTGTACCTATAATAATGGTTGAGTGATGCAGCACTCAAAGTCATGTGATTGATTTTGAGAGAGACGCTCTCAACGGAAGTAAAACAAATCTGAAAAGATATTGTTTGCTATAACTGCACATCGTGAGTCATAGCAAGATTGGAAGATCTGAACCGCTTTCCTTTAATGGAAAACACAAGGGGTTGCGTAAGACACAACCAAAAGGGTTTAGAACATGTCAATACAAAAGGCACATAGCCCCAAAGATTCATCTAACGGGTACCTCACACGAAAGGATCTTCGGATTCTCAAAATATGCCAAAGGTTTGGATTTTGTGAGTAGTCCGGTAGAATCCTATAATTATGTCAGCAGTTTAGACTTTGGATTCTCAAAATGTGCCAAAAGGTTTGGATTTTGTAAATAGTATGATAGAGTTCCAAAACTATGTCAAAGCTAGTGGGAGTATTATTGAGATCTGCCTTTCGATGTATGTCGGTTACATACTATTTCTAGGAAGACATATCTTATCATTATAGAGTGTGATGACTTGGCGTAAGAGATGATTCGCTATGAAAGATCTAAAGGAAATACAATATACTCAAGTGGTTACCAGCATCTATCAGATAGATAAAATCGTCGGTAATGACCCTGCCAGTATATGTATGCTCTTGATAAGACTCAAGATGCATGAATACAGAAAAGGTTTCCTAAATTCGTGACACAGGGATAATAAGTAATCCATGGATTCTGAAAGGTTTGAGAATAGAATAGATCTGATCACTTGAGCTTCTACAAATTGGATTGATCATAAGTGTCATGGACTTATCCTGATAACTTAATGCTTAGAGCATAGTAGGTTGGATTCAGGACACAACCAGGGTTAGGATAGTAGACAGGTTGTTGGCAAATGATTGAGGTGAATGTAATAATAATTTGAAATAAGTTTCAAATCTGTAATTATCAACATCAGTGTGTGGCACTTAGAGACTTCGTGGTTGAAGAGTTTCAATTGGAAATTGATGGAGCGTGTGTGGTTCACCGGCACATCATTATCGCCTTGAAATCTTCTTGACACCAAAGGGTGTAGTCACATGGACTAAAGATCCCGAGAACCATGAGAAGTCACAATACATAACACCATTTTCGAAATGGTGTCAGGAGAGAAATATCAAGATGACACATTGAGATATCATCGGAAAGGTTTCCGATCGGATCATCTGCAATGGTGTGTATCAATATAGGACATTTTGTATACATGGAAACAGTGAAGGTCATTTTGGGTGTAAAGACATATAAATAAAATCTTGATTGAAAGTTTAATAGAAACCAAGAAACATATAACAGTATTATAATAAATCTGATTTTGTGATTACCTCGTGGAGACTTGGTAATAAGCAGGAGTAGCTACCTGTCAGATCTTTTCGTTTCGCTTTGCATGTTTTACTACCTGAATAATTTGATTATTCAAAAATCCACAGTCGTTCATACTTTCGGAAGTAAGTAGTGAATTAAGACTGTCATGAATTGATTGTAGACTGTCTAAGGAGTTGGGTATAGCAATAATTGCTACAATGTTCATGAGTACTTAAAAATAGAGATTTGAGTATTGGATAAACCCACGCTCAGAGAATTACTTCACAGATAATATCACGAGTAACTCTAAGATGATAATATCTTGTGGTCTTGAAACAGAGACATATGAGTTGAAATTGACAAGTCGGTTGTGCATGGATAATACGTAAATTCATCGGTAACTCGATGTTATAAAACGTATTGTTGTACGCGATTTGATAAGTAAAAGACACAAGCATATGAGTCGAAGTTTATTCGTTCCTTTTGCCCTAACGCGAAAGGCGATATCTGTGGGCCCCTCGGTTATTTGGTGTTGACTTAGTGCTGGCCAGCCAGGAGTAAATTGATGTGTTCAATTAAAAGTCCTATATCATCACAAATCATGAATCGGAAAACATAGTATCAGACTGAGATTGATTTTAATTTATGTCTCTAGTCTGAATGATATCTTATAGAACGAATGATCATATGATCACTTATCTTAGGACATTGCAACTGATTGGGTCAGAGTTCGGCAGCGGCTTTTGGAAACTACAATTTGCTGATCAATTCGGAAGCCACATTGTATTATAGTTATAGACTTATCCAAGTGGGAGACTGTTGGATTAAGGTGTCTAAGCCATAAATATAATTGATACATATGGTTGAATTGATGGAAGCACAGTTCTTTTGGGTTGCCCTCATAACCTAGCAGATGACAATAATGTCTGTAGAGATAGATAGAGAGAGAGAGAGAGAGAGAGAGAGATTGATATATTATGAGGATAATATATTAATCAGAAAAAGGAATATTTACTTTGTTAATATATTATGAGAATAATATATTAATTAGAAATTATAATATTTAATTGATAATTCATCATCGATGTATTAGACACACTTCCAATATGTTTCGATAAACTAAATGTTCAACCAGTCAGACCACAAAACCATATTCCGACCACATCTTAGACTAAGTAAGTTGCATAGATATCATCTGAAGTGTAAAGCTGGGTTCACCCCACTTGTACATAGAGGGTCCAGGGTCATGTAGCGTTCGTCCGAACCTCATGACTAGCTTGAACCTGATCAGCAGTGTCATTTCATTGGTCTTCATGCAAGTACTTATGAAAGAAGAGTTCCTTTAGAAATGACTCACATTCTAAGGAAACAATGGGAGCAAGAGTGATCCCTAAAGGAGTTCAAGGATCAGCCAAGTGAAAGAACCTATAGTCATCACTAGGGCTTGATCAGAAATCGGATTCATGTTGAACCTGACATACACTTCTCTTCGCAGACTAGTAGTATTAGTCACCGTCATAAAGTGTTATGATCTGGATGACGTATCGATTAATGGTAAAACACTAAGATTGGTATAGACAAGCAATCCTACTACTTGGAAGCATTGGTGAGCCCGGTTGCTACCAAATAAGAGAACATGAGGGCGAGACCGAATCTATGTGATAATTTGACTAATGTTACACCTGGCCTGAGAACCAGTGGGAGTAATTGAATCATCAAAAGAAGACAACATAAATAGAATTATACCTACATTCTGAGCAAGAATGAGTTGACTGAAGCAAAACTCAGAGTCATATGATTGAGTTTGAAAGAAACGCTCTCAACATAACTGAAACAAATCTGAAAGGGTATTGTTTGTTGTAAATGCACTTTGTGAGTAGTTAGTGGAGCGTGTGTGGTTTACCAGCACACTAATAGGGACTCATCAAGAGCATACAGATACAGAAAGATACAAAGCCCTGAGATTCATCTCACGGGCACCTCCCAAGAGAGGATATTTGGATTCTCAAAATTTGCCAAATGTTTGGATTTTGTGAATAAGCCTAAAGGAGTCCTCTAATCATGTCAGAAAGGTTTGGATTTTATGATAGTCTAAATGAATCCTATAACTGTGTAGAAGCTAGTGGGAGTGTCGTTGTGATATATCTATCAATGTATGTCAGTTACATACCATTTCTAAGAAACGTCTCTTATCATTACAAAGTGTAATGACTTGGCATTAAGAGATGATTCACTATGAAAAGTCTAGAACAGATATAACATACTCAGGTGGTCACAAGCATCTATCAGAAAGATGACATCATCAGTGTAGACATTGCCAATGTAAGTGTGATGTTGATAAGATTCAAGATGCATGACTTCGAGAAAAGAGTATCTTGTCATTACAAAGTGTAATGAACTGGCATGATCTAAAAGAGATACAATATATTTACGTAGTTACAAACATCTATTAGATAGATGAAATCGTCAGTATTGACCTAGCCATTATAAGTATGATCTTGATAATATTCAATATGTATGGGAAAGAGTCTCTAAAAGTCATGACACATGGATTGTAAATAATCCTCAGATTCTAAAGAGGTTCAGAATAGAATAGATCTGATCCCATGAGCTTCCATAAATTGGAAAAATCATAACTGTCATGGACTTATCCTGCTGACTTAATTCTAAGAGCATTGTAAGTTGGATTCAGGATACAACCTGGCTGAGTATGCTGGATAGATTATTTGAGCACACGTGAGAAATCGTTGAGAAATGATTAGGGTGAATGTAATAATAATTTGAAAAGAGTTTCAAATCTGTAATTATTTACATCAGTATGTGATGCTAAAGGACTTCATTGTTAAGGAGTTTCATTGGTGCATTGATGGAGCGCGTGTGGTTCACTGGCACATCATAACACCTTGAAATCGTCTTAGGATGCAGTCATCTGGACTAAAGATCTCGAGAACCATCAGAAGTCATAGTACACACCACTATTTCCGGAATGGAATTAGGAGAGAGAAAGACAAGATGCCAAATTGAGAAATCATCGAAAAAGTGTCCGATTGGATTATCTACAATGAAGTGTATCAATGTAATACATTTTAGATACATGGAAAGAGTGAAGATCATATAGACATATAAATCTTAATTGAAAGTTTAATAGAAACCAAGAAACACATATAATAGTATTATAATGAATCTGACTTGGTGATTACCTCGTGGAGACTTGGTAATTAGCAGGAGTAGCTGCCAGTCAGATCTTTATGTTTTGCTTTTGTATGTTCCTGAATAATTTGATTATTCAAAGCTCCACAGTCGCTCATACTTTCGGAAGTAAGTAGTGAACTAAGACTGTCATGAATTGAATTGTAGATTGTCTAAGGAGTTAGACATAGCAATAGTTTTGCTGCAATGTTCATAAGTACTTAGAAATGGAGATTTGAGTATTGGAGAAACCCACACTCAGAGAATTACTTCATGGATTATATCACGAGTAATTCTGAGACGATAATATCTTATGGTCTTGAAACGGAGACATATGAGTTGAAATTTGCAAGTCAGTTGTGCATTGATAATGCGTAAATTCATCGGTAACTTGATTTTATAAAACGTATTGCTGTGAGTGATATCTGTGAGTCGAAGTTTATTCGTTCCTTTTGCCCTAACAGGAAAAGTGATATCTATGGGCCCCTCGGTGATTTGTTGATTGACCTATGAGTGCTAGGCCTAGTCAGGACTGAATTGATGTGTTCAATTAGAAGTCCTATATCATCATAAATCATGGAACCGAGAAACATAGTATCGGAATGAGATTGATTATAATCCATGTATCAAGTCCGAATGATATCTTTTATAATGGAGAATCATATGATCACTTATCTTAGGACACAAAACTGACTTGGTCAGAGTTTGGCAGCGTGCTTTTTGAAGCTATAAGTTGCTGGTCAATTTACAAGCTATATTGAATTATAGTCATAGACTTATCCAAGTGGGAGACTGTTGGATTAGGTGTCTAAGCCATGACTATAATTTAGAAATATACTTGAATTGACAGCAGCACAGTCCTTTTGGGTTGCCCTCAAAACCTAGCAGAGGACAATATAACTTAAAGAGAGAGAAAGAGAGAAAGAGAGAGAGAGAGAGAGAGAGAGAGAGAGAGAGAGAAATATGATTTATTAATATATTATGAGAATAATATATTAATTAGAAATCATAATATTTCATTAATGATTAATCAAAAATTAATTTAGAATTAATTTTGGGATTAATTGGATTAATTAAAAAATATAGGGGCTGAATTGTAATTGTTCAATAGTTGAGCAATGGACAATTACGGCTTATATGTGGTGAATGAATTGAAGGATTTCTTAAGCCTTAAGAATTCGAAAATAACCATATATGGTATAAGGGACTATTTATGGTATGATAAGTAGATTCAGTTACACGATAAAAGCCTTATCATATCAGGATCTTAAATAAGGCAGTTATACTCATTATTACTTATCACCTGGAGACTATAAATAAAGGCCTCCTCCCACCCCTAAAAGCCACGAAATTCTAAGGGTTTATACCCTTCTCCTCTATTGTTTTCTTTCTTGTTTGGTTCTGGGTATGAACCATTAGAGGCACGACACTTGTGGTGCTTGCTTCCAAAGCATTAAAAGTACGAAATTCTAAATTGTTTTTTAGAATATAATTTTAATTATATACCTTTAGTTCTTAGTTATAGGTTCAATTGAGAAAACATAGTTCCTTATTAGGGTGCATGTGAACTTAAGATTTTAAGCTCATTGTTTGCATAAAACCCATTATATATATATATATATATATATATATATATATATATATATATATATATATATATATATATATATATATATATATATATATATATATATATATATATATATATATATATATATATATATATATATATATATATATATATATATATATATATAGACATATATGGGAGTTTGCTTATTTATGGTAATGATAAGTGCATTGACTTGTATGATAAAAAGGTTATCATATCATGGGTTCAAATATAGCAGTTATAAGCCATATGACTTATCAGTTTGGGACTATAAATAGAGGCTCTCCTCACCCCATTTTACACGCCATTCTCAAGGGTCTCTACCCTACTCTCTCTTGTTCCTTTCTTGCTAAGTTTTGGGTGTGAACCATTAGAGGCATTACACTTGTGGTGCTTGCTTCCAAAGGATCCAAGGATCAAAAGGTATGTTTTGTAAGACCCGTTCCGCCGAGACGCGGCCGGGATGGATCCGCGGCGTGGCTTGGGGATATTTTGGGTTCGCAAATTATTTGTACGCATGGCGCGGCTCGAGCGATTCTGCGGCGCGGTGCGCCGTAGTTATGAAAAACCCTAATTCGGATTTAAACGCCTATATAAAGGGTTCTAACCCTAGGGTTCGTGTTTTTGGAAGTTTCTTGGAGTAGAGTCGACTGGTTTCAGCAGAGGCTCTTTGGTTTCAAGGCTTTGGGGGTTTTGGGCGACTAGAAGAAGGAGATCCAACGCGAGAGAAGGCTTGTAATGGTGGGCATCTCTCCATTTTTTAGAAGTAAGGTAAGAAGATTTACTCTTCTGACTTTCCATTTCATCCCGTCATAGGGCGTTACCCATTGGTTTGTAGCCTTAGATGTCTTGTAACACTTAGGGTTTGGACCAAGGACATTCATGGACTTGCATGTCCATAAGAAAGTGACCTTAGGGTAGTTTCTGATCCCAAGAAGGGTATAGAGAGGAACCCTAGCCGATGGTTGTACTAATTAAGAGCCAATAAGAGTTCGGATTAATACGAGTCTGCGATGCGGACTGGCTAAGTCAGCGACGCGGATTCGGCTAAACCCCGTAACTACGCGAAGATAGCCGCGACGCGTAGGGTGAGGAGCCACGCCGCGACAAGCGACTGTTTGACCCAAAAGCTTATTTTCGACCAATGTTGGTTAGCGAACGTTGGGTCTGACCTTTAGGCAAGTCTATAAGAGTTTGGTCAGTGCTTGATATGTTGTGTATGTGGGATTTAGGTGTGTGGACGAGCTAAGTGGGGATATTAGAGAATATCTACACGGTTACGAATCAGGTGAGTATACTCACCTTACTATATGATGTTTCATGTTAGGCATCTTGTATGTTATATATAGTTATATGATTTGTTCTATATCTGTGATTATTTGTTGTTGGGCTCAGCACTGATGCGTGTCCCCTCCTAGCTGTTGTATGACGAGTTGGACTATTGCCTTGTCCTATAGCTGTTGTATGATGGGCTGGGCCATAACCGGGAACCCATAGCTGCTGTATGATGGGTAGAAAAGCCCCATGTCCATAGTTGTTGCATGATGGACGCCCGTAGCTGTTGTATGGCGGGTAGGGCCGGGTCGTTCTCGAGGACGGGTTGTTTAATATGTGGGCATGTATGGTAATTTGAGGACTCACTAAGCTTTAAGCTTACCCGTTGATTTTGTAACATTTCAGGTATTTCAAATGACAAAGGGAAGGGCAAGGCTTGACGGCAGCGCATCGCATACAAGAGATTTATTTTAATGAGCTATGTTATGATTTCAAATGTTTCCGCTGTTGGTCTAATAAATATGTCGAACAGTATTATTATTTTTAATAAAGATTTTGTTGGAACCTTGGTAATAAATGAAATTTTATAATTGTGAAATTGGGGCGTTACAACTTGGTATCAGAACCTTGGTTTGAGGGATTTGGATGAACTGTATTGGGAATCTAAACTCAAACTTAGGACTGAGCAATTTTGTTAAGAAAATGTTTTTGGAAAACTAGAATTTAATAAGAGAAGATGCGATGCGAACCGTCAACCGAGCTCAAGTAAGTTTGTGATTCTCAATTACCCATGCCAAGTTTGTGCTATGTATTATGCTAGGATGTAGAATTGCCTGGATAATATATTCTATGGACTATTTTGTACAATATGTGCTACTTTGGAATTTTATGCTAGTGTCGTTAGGTTGCTTAGTGAATGTTGGTAGGTTATATATAATTAGGGTAAGATAGTCTAAGAATTCTTGGTCTGGCCTTACTGGTTGTTCCTTGTTTGGTTGTGACTTTAGGGTAGGATCAGTTATTCAAACATCTATCTTATTCCCGATTGTGTATGGTTGTACGTCCGTGAGGCGACTCGACGACGTTAGCATAGTTCTCTTAGGCACGTGTGGGAGGGAGAATTAGGTCAATGATTAGGCACCCCGGTGCATGATCACAGGATTCATAGGAAGTGGTTTTAGCATATGTGCGACAATTTAGGAGGATGGTTGATGAACTTGGAACAAGGGCGAATCGGTGTGGAAGGTAGTACCAGGCCAGTACTACCGAAAGCACAGGATTCATGCTTGAGTCAAGAGTAGTCAACCAAAGTCCTAGAAAGTCTAGTAGTTGGGTAAATGGGCGTAATCTAAGTATTAATATTCGGATTTTGCGATTCAGAATGGCGATCACCCAAAGTAATGGTGGACCAGGTACGGGTACCTCGAGTGGGGATAATTCAGTTGATGAGAACCTTCGCGACTTAATCGCTGCAGAGGTTTCACGAGAAGTGGTGGCAGCAGTATCTCAATTCTTTGGTACCACAAAGGCTGAACTGATGGCAATGCTCGAGGAGCGACCGGCTGCACAGGGTTCATCACGGGCCAGGGATGTAAGCTATAAGGACTTTTCGGCATGTTCGCCTCCGATGTTCGATGGGGCAGGAATCCGATTGTCAGTATGCGGTGGATTTCCGCAGTAGAGGGTGCCTTCTGTACCTGTTCATGTCCTGAGAACTCCAAGGTAACATTTGCGGTGAATCTTCTGAGAGAGGGTGCGAAAGATTGGTGGGAATTACGAACGAAAGATCTCACCTCTGCTCAGCTGGAAGCTATTACGTTGACGCAATTCAAGGAACAGTTCAAAATGGAGTATGTTCCATAGGTGGAAATGGAACGCTTGGCACAGGAATACCTGAATTTGACCCAGACCACTGAGACGGTGATAGAGATCACCAAAAAGTTTAATGAGCAAGCACTCTTCTATCAAGAGTTTGCAGCAACTGAGCGCATGAGGATGAGTCTATATTTGGCAATGCTTCGCACAGACATTCGAGAATTTGTGTCTACTGCTAGGCACCAAACTCTCACTGATATGATCACGGCCGCTCGGGCCCGAGAGTTGGAATTGGAAACCCAACAAAGGCAGAAGCGTCCGGCGCCTACTCAGACTCAGCAGGCGTCAAAGAAGTTTCGAGGGGCAGATCAGGGAAAGCTAGGGCAAATGTGACAACTGTCAAATTAAGTCAACGAAAGTCAACTCAAGTCAACCAGAGCGTACATTAGGTCAATATGTGAAATATAAATTTCATAATCTATACGATGTATTATTGGATAATATAATACTACATATGCTAATTTAAATCAATTATACGAACAAACCCTGCTGAGCTAGATGTTTTTAATATAAAATATAAAAAAAAGAAATTTTACGTCGTGAATAGTATCCGACGTGAATAGTGAACGGTAAAATTTAAAACTCGTCCGAATATTACAAATTTTATATCAAAACGTAGACAAAAATACAACGGTTCCGAATATATATTTTTATTTTTACCAAACGTTACATATAAAAAGTTATGATAAAAAAACGTATAATTTAACTTGAAAGCGACGTTTGATTATTAAAATATTTATATAATATAATAAAAATAAAATAAAATAAAATATGTTTGTCAAAAACGTTGAAAGAAGGAAACAACCGGTTTGTCAAACTTTGAAATTCTTTCCATTTTTATTTTATATAAAGTGGGCCCCACTTCATTATTTAATCAATTTTACACATTTTACCCTCAAAGAATTCGTATTTTCATTTCGAACACTACGTATTCAATACGTATTTTTAAGTTTATCAATAATATTATGTCGTTTTATAAAACGAAAAATTTACCGTCAAATCCGTATCATCGGTACGGACAACCTGACGTCAAAATTTAATATCATTGATATTAGTTTTATATTTAATATTTTTTTCTTTAAAATGAAATTGTATTTACATTTAAACCCTATATTTTCAATAAACTTACAATTAATACCCTTTCGTTAATTCGTTACAGACTTTTAGTTAAAAAGTTGATATTATTAAACTACGATTTTTGTAGATTATATTTCTATAAAAGAAAATTATTTGTTTTAATTAAAAACTATTAAATCTATTTAAAGAGTATTTTAAGGGTATGTTTTGTTATAAACAAATTCTAAAAGCTATAAAAGTCGAATATCTGTATCTTGAGAGCCGCAATACGAAAATAAATCTACTATAAATATAGCCTCATTCTAGCCATTCAAATCACACAAACAAGTTCTTCGATACGTATAGAGATATATACAAAGAATGAGCGTTAGAAGTAGATATTCCAGTTATAAATATAGTGACTTCGAGTTATAAGCACGAAGAGTCGGGCGATCTAACAACAATTGGCGATAAGATCCTAGTCGACATTGAGGTGAGTTCATATCCCTTCTTTTTATCTTTATTCAAGTTTTTAAGGGGGAGAATACAAGTTATACTATAAAAATAGTTATTTATACTCATTTGTAACAATAGTAAACGAAATGCGAATTTTGTAAACATCATTATTACAACAATTCTATTATAATTCCAAAAATAATATCGAATGATCTACTTACGAGGGCGGTGTCTAGGCCGATCATTTGGGCTAGGTTGTTGGATTTCCGAAAGGCTTATACGCTAAAAGGGTCCTACCTCCCCATTTGATCTTCTACCTGGCCGTTCTTTATTTGATAGTCATGAAATATTATATTGGAATTAATAAAAGGTATAACCAATTTATTACACCACTATTGTGGAGAATATATCTTAAAATAAGTTCTTTATAACCATCTAAATAAGTTATTTCACATATATTTGTAAATATATATTTTTCACAACGGAATACTAAAAATAAACTATTATAGGAATAGTTTGTGGTTACAAATGTTACTATAACCATTAGAACAAGATAATTAATTATATACAAATATATAATTGTTATACATTACTATATTATCATGGGAAAAATGATAATGGGCAAATACAAGGGTTTTTCATATACAAACTTTACGTAAACAAGTTGATTGATACATACATTTTTGTGAGATGGGTCTTCACAGTGCTTATTTAAGTACATACTATAAGTCCTGAAATTTATAACCAGAGTCTCGGTAAGAGAACGTGATATTTGTGTATAGATCTATACGAGATTGACAACCCCGCACCTGAGCTGCTAGCTACACTAGACCGACGGGTCTGAGGTGACAAATGTCATAACAGTCCGACGCCTGAAGAACGTCGAAGCATGCCTACATGGTCACAGTATGGTCATAGGGCGTCTCGCATGGGAAATCAACTTTATAAATTGTTTACGTAGAAATATACATTTTCAATGCCTTTATACTACAAACTACGCTATACATTTTAGTCTTTGGGTTTTTAAGACTTGGATACATTCATAAGAAAATATTGGATTTTCTTGGATTACAATACTACCTTTTACAAGGAAAGAGACTCCTCATACAAGTTTTATGGTATAAAACTACATTTTAACAAGTTACAACTATAAGTATGGTTTTTACTTATACACACTGGTTCTATGGAAATTAAAACTACGTTTTATCAATTATATAAATATAAGTATGGTTTACTTATACATATGAGTTTTACAGGATTAAATCTACGATTGGTCTACGAGTAAACATCTATTTACACTGTTTCATACAAGAATAAAACTACGTAATACTATTTTCAAGTATAGAAATACTTATACATTCTCGGTCTTTGGGTTTTAAGACTACGACTCATTTATTAGAAAATATTGGATTTTTTGGTTTCAAACACTATCCTTTTCCAAGGAAAAATGATTATGGATTTTCTCATACAAAAATCTTATGAACTCACCAACGTAATGTTGACACTCTTTCAAACTACTTGTATTCTCAGGAAATTGATAAGGTAACTACAATCTTTGACGATGGGTCGCTATGGCGTCATACTATGTATTTTGATATCATATTGCAATTGTATTTAAGACATACAATCTTTTGAACTCTTGTAACATTTACAATTATGTATATGATGGATGTGTTTGCTTTGATCACTATTGTACAAACGTTGTTGAGATACTGTTCATGAAGTAATCCACCCTCAAACGTTTCCGCCATCGTGGTTTGGGGGTGTGACAGATTGGTATCAGAGCATTGTTTATAGTGAACTAAGTATATCAATCCATTTAAGATATACAACTATAAATACAATGGGACTAAAACTCTCTAAAACAATCTGTACAAAGTAAACTTTAAAATACAATGATATTTTTATGAAGTATAAGTACAAGTACATACATACTAGAACAGTGTCATTACCAGAACAATACAAGAGTTATAAGATGAGTTGAACACTACGAGTAGGCCTAAGTAGTTATGTGATCATACCTAGGACAGATAGAGCCTGATCAACTGTATTTGTCCAAGGTATGACTAACATGTACTTAAAAATAGTCGTAGTAAACAACAAGTCTAAAAACTTACCAAGAACCATATACAAGGAAAACACTAAAACAAAATATAAAGCTAAAATACTATCGGAGTATTGTATAATACTATATAACCATACATCTAGACACTTTATGTACCTCTTATACCCATATCCTTACGTAGTAGACCTGACAATTCAATAATACCTGACCAATAACTATTATCGAAAACCTACCATCATTCCTACCAACAGTTCCATTAAACTAATATTGGTAGAAATTCAATCTGAAAGCAGAAGGCGGGCTAAGTCACCTGCCAAGTCTTCTGGGCCCTCTTCACTTTTGATATTGAGAAAATCATGTTTAAAACCACTCATAGCAGAAACAGAAGGCAGAGATTGCTGCTGTGTATGGGTCCCTGATGAAGCTTCCTCCCTCTTCTGAACCTTTCTTTTCTTGTAAACAGCCTTAAAGGCAGCTTGTCTCAATCTCTTTGTGGTATCAGTTATCTTCGAACTGGAACCCTCGACTATTGCTCTTTTCTCGTTCTCTAAACCAAGTATTACGTCTGCTCTACTAGGATTTTTATCAAATTCCTGTTGCATAAATACTTTCAGTCATTACAATCTCATGGCATTAAAATTGTGGAGAAAGAAATACAATTCTAAACCTGAGTATGGTTAATAAGAGTTTGTAGACTCTTAATCTATCGTCGAGGCCAGCTTTTGATGCCTAACTTCCTACAGCATTGCTTCAACTGTGTTGATCCAACGTTGAGTTCCCTTGCAGCTTCCAAAATGGGCTTATCAAAATGCATGGATATTGTTTCCTTACTCAACGCATGTCTAGAACCCTATTTTCTACGAATTTCAAAGGTTCTTGGAATCGAGGTTGAAACATTTTCATTTTGGATCAATTGTGTATGATCCTTATCACTAACACTTTCATTGTTACCTATTATGGGTAATAGTTCTTGATTTCCAAAATCAACCATAAACCCAGAATTCCCATTCTTGAAACTTTCTAAGTTACTTTGGATCAATTGAAAATGATCCTGATATTGAAAACCACCCACGGACTCAGGATTCGCTGAAGCGAGCCCGATAGTGTCATCATGGATCGGCTGTATTTGATCCTGATTTTGAATGTCAGTTTGAAACCCCTGATTTGTTAGATCTACTCCACTATGCAGTATGGGCACGTTCATGCTTAGATTATCATTAGTAAGATCATCTACAAATGGATCTGTGTATAACGTATGTTAGATAATTAAGCAAAATAAACATAAAGCTTAACAAAATGACTTAACCTGGAAGTATATATTGAGATTGCCCAACAGCGATGTCTTGATTTAAAGGCAGTGGATCTTCAGGGAGAATACTCGTCAGAGGAAAAACTTCAAGATCATCTTGAGGTTGATCCAGCGGTAATATATCTAGAAAATCTATACCTCACATAATTTAAAACAAAAATCAAAATGCTAGAAAAAGGAATAAGAAATAAAAGGAGTTTAGGATACTATAATTACCAAACCCCAATGGAGGTATCTGATTAAACGATAGGGAGGTACCCTCTTCCCTTAAGAAATTCAGCTCAGTGTCTAACAAATTTTTCATAGGAGATCTATTTTCCATACCTCGATTTGGAAATCTGAGATTATATAAGAATAAACTGGTAGTAGCAAAAGATGTAGATATGGATGATACTACATACCCGTTTATATAGTATCTTACAGCTGGAACTGAAAGGACAACCCACGTTCTTATTACCGAAATTCAAAATATATATAGTAGGTGCAATCTTTTCACTACCCTAATTGATATCCTTTTCCAAATTCGCGGCTTGACTCCGATGAGGACGGGATAACGAAAAGACATTTTTTTAATATATATATCTTCTGATAACGGAAATAGTTCAATGAACATTTAATTCAATAATAATCTATTCATAAACAATGAACTAGAACTTACTCATCTGGCATCTGTACAGCTCGTGGTTCACCTGTATCTGACATGTTTCCTTCCATCCTACGAGTATCAACTGTAAAATGACATCACATATAATATTTTAAATATGCTTAGGCATTTCCATAATACTTAACTCAAATTATTAAGAAATCAATAGCTAATACAAGTCACAGTTAGAGAATATCATATGTTATCAAACCGAAACTCCTAATTTCACGATTTTACTAAATCAACCGTAAAAAAAATCACAATATTTGGACTCAATACAACAAATATTAGCAACCTACATATGAGGTGAACCAATGCATACTTTCAGATTTGGACATCTAGGGTTTGAAACCCTAACACTCAAAATTTCTAACCTTGTGAATTAAGAACTCAAGAACGCATTCCGGGTGTTAAATCCGACTTCCGCAAAATTTTCCTACGCAAAACCCTTGATCAAAATAACCAAATTTGGCACCTTTTACTTTGAAAATAATCTAGGAGGATTTTTGATTCGTAAATGGGGTAAATAAGGAAAGCTGCCCAAATAACCCCGCTAACACAGGTTAGCGACGCTAACCAGTAAAGTTAGCATTGTTAACTTCTAAAAATCCGACCCATACTCCAAAACCTAACCCGTGTAATTCTACTGGATGCTACAGTAACTAGAACACGCCCCGTGTAACTTCTGTAAAGCTAAGCAGTTTCGAAAATGTGTACTACACGAGCCGAGTGACTCCTACACGACCCATGTAACTCCTTTATACTATTTTTAAGCTTTAAACTCCTTCTAAATGAATTTCTAATCCTCCTAACTCACATAACAACCTAGTAACTCTTATTTATACTAGGATTAACTCAAGTTACTTATCGAAAATATCACGGCATTACACTCCAAAATCAAAGCAATTAAAAACTAGGAAGCACCAAGCGTGGACCTGAATTTACCTAGGAACGTGAGGACCAGATGAAACTCAAATACCCACAACTCTTCCCAAACCCTTGAGGATCTATTAAAAGTGCTAAATTTCAGGATGAAATTCCTTCTAACGGGTAGATAATGTGACAACTGTCAAATTAAGTCAACGAAAGTCAACTCAAGTCAACCAAAGCGTACATTAGGTCAATATGTGAAATATAAATTTCATAATCTATACGATGTATTATTGGATATTATAATACTACATATGCTAATTCAAATCAATTATACGAACAAACCCTGCTGAGCTAGATGTTTTTAATATAAAATATAAAAAAAAAATTATGCCGTGAATAGTATCTGACGTGAATAGTGAACGGAAAAATTTAAAACTCGTCCGAATATTACAAATTTTATATCAAAACGTAGACAAAAATACAACGGTTCCGAATATATATTTTTATTTTTACCAAACGTTACATATAAAAAGTTATGATAAAAAAACGTATAATTTAACTTGAAAGCGACGTTTGATTATTAAAATATTTATATAATATAATAAAAAATAAAATAAAATATGTTTCTCAAAAACGTTGAAAGAAGGAAACAACCGGTTTGTCAAACTTTGAAATTCTTTCCATTTTTATTTTATATAAAGTGGGCCCCACTTCATTATTTGATCAATTTTACACATTTTACCCTCAAAAAATTCGTATTTTCATTTCGAACACTACGTATTCAATACGTATTTTTAAGTTTATCAATAATATTATGTCGTTTTATAAAACGAAAAATTTACCGTCAAATCTGTATCATCGGTACGGACAACCTGACGTCAAAATTTAATATCATTGATATTAGTTTTATATTTAATATTTTCTTTTTCTTTAAAATGAAATTTTATTTATATTTATACCCTATATTTTCAATAAACTTACAATTAATACCCTTTCGTTAATTCGTTACAGACTTTTAGTTAAAAAGTTGATATTATTAAACTACGATTTTTGTAGATTATATTTCTATAAAATAAAATTATTTGTTTTAATTAAAAACTATTAAATCTATTTAAAGAGTATTTTAAGGGTATGTTTTGTTATAAACAAATTCTAAAAGCTATAAAAGTCGAATATCTGTATCTTGAGAGCCGCAATACGAAAATAAATCTACTATAAATATAGCCTCATTCTAGCCATTCAAATCACACAAACAAGTTCTTCGATACGTATAGAGATATATACAAAGAATGAGCGTTAGAAGTAGATATTCCAGTTATAAATATAGTGAGTTCGAGTTATAAGCACGAAGAGTCGGGCGATCTAACAACAATTGGCGATAAGATCCTAGTCGACATTGAGGTGAGTTCATACCCCTTCTTTTTATCTTTATTCAAGTTTTTAAGGGGGAGAATACAAGTTATACTATAAAAATAGTTATTTATACTCATTTGTAACAATAGTAAACGAAATGCGAATTTTGTAAACATCATTATTACAACAATTCTATTATAATTCCAAAAATAATATCGAATGATCTACTTACGAGGGCGGTGTCTAGGCCGATCATTTGGGCTAGGTTGTTGGATTTCCGAAAGGCTTATACGCTAAAAGGGTCCTGCCTCCCCATTTGATCTTCTACCTGGCCGTTCTTTATTTGATAGTCATGAAATATTATATTGGAATTAATAAAGGGTATAACCAATTTATTACACCACTATTGTGGAGAATATATCTTAAAATAAGTTCTTTATAACCATCTAAATAAGTTATTTCACATATATTTGTAAATATATGTTTTTCACAACGGAATACTAAAAATAAACTATTATAGGAATAGTTTGTGGTTACAAATGTTACTATAACCATTAGAACAAGATAATTAATTATATACAAATATATAATTATTATACATTACTATATTATCATGGGAAAAATGATAATGGGCAAATACAAGGGTTTTTCATATACAAACTTTACGTAAACAAGTTGATTGATACATACATTTTTGTGAGACGGGTCTTCACAGTGCTTATTTAAGTACATACTATAAGTCCTGAAATTTATAACCAGAGTCTCGGTAAGAGAACGTGATATTTGTGTATAGATCTATACGGGATTGACAACCCCGCACCTGAGCTGCTAGCTACAGCTAGACCGACGGGTCTGAGGTGACAAATGTCATAACAGTCCGACGCCTGAAGAACGTCGAAGCAGGCCTACATGGTCACAGTATGGTTATAGGGCGTCTCGCATGAGAAATCAACTTTATAAATTGTTTACCTAGAAATATACATTTTCAATGCCTTTATACTACAAACTACGCTATACATTTTAGTCTTTGGGTTTTTAAGACTTGGATACATTCATAAGAAAATATTGGATTTTCTTGGATTACAATACTATCTTTTACAAGGAAAGAGACTCCTCATACAAATTTTATGGTATTAAAATTACATTTTAACAGGTTACAACTATAAGTATGGTTTTTACTTATACACACTGGTTCTATGGAAATTAAAACTACGTTTTATCAATTATATAAATATAAGTATGGTTTACTTATACATATGAGTTTTACAGGATTAAATCTACGATTGGTCTACGAGTAAACATCTATTTACACTTTTTCATACAAGAATAAAACTACGTAATACTATTTTCAAGTATAGAAATACTTATACATTCTCGGTCTTTGGGTTTTAAGACTACGACTCATTTATTAGAAAATATTGGATTTTCTAGTTTCAAACACTATCATTTTCCAAGGAAAAATGATTATGGATTTTCTCATACAAAAATCTTATGAACTCACCAACGTAATGTTGACACTCTTTCAAACTACTTGTATTCTCAGGAAATTGATAAGGTAACTACAATATTTGACGATGGGTCGCTATGGCGTCATACTATGTATTTTGATATCATATTGTAATTGTATTTAAAACATACAATCTTTTGAACTCTTGTAACATTTACAATTATGTATATGATGGATGTGTTTGCTTTGATCACTATTGTACAAACGTTGTTGTGATACTGTTCATGAAGTCATCCACCCTCATACGTTTCCGCCATCGTGGTTTGGGGGTGTGACAGCAAAGGAGTCTGGGTAAGTGTAATAAGTGTGGGAAGAATCATGAAGGGCATTGCTGGGTACTAATATGTCATAAGTGTGGAAAGAAAGGCCACTATGCCAAGGATTGCCGACAGGAGGTCAAGATTTGTTTTAATTGTAATCAGGTGGGCCACTTCAAGGTCCAGTGTCCCCTTCTGACTCGGGGAACTGTCCAAATTCCAGCGCCCGCTACTCTCCGAATTACTGATGGTAGGCAGGGGAAAGGGGAAACCCCTAAGACCAAGGGTCGAGCATTCGTCATGACCCCCGATGAGGCACAGGATGCGCCCGACGTCGTTACGGGTACTCTTTCTTTACTTGCCTCATGCTTTGGTGTACGAATTTAATGTATTTATTATGCTTCATTAGGAACTTTCTTAGTCAACTCTACGCCTACTTTTGTATTGTTCGATTCGGGTGCTAGTCATTCTTTTGTGTCTGCCGTTCTGGGAAAGAGTTTCGGTATTGCAATAGGGACTCTTCATCGTCCGTTAGAAGTAGAAATTGCGGATGATAAAACCATGCACGAGACTAGTGTTTATCGGGAATGTGAAATAGTGATTCAAGGAATAAAGTTCCCGATCGATCTCATTCCTATACCGTTGAGTGACACTCTTGTTATTATTGGCATGGGTTGGTTGGGTCAGCACGAGTCATGGATTGACTGTAAAATAAGCGAGTGTGGATTCAAACCCCAAGTGGGGGAGAACTAGTAGTACAAGGAAAGAGAAGGAATCAGGGTGCAACCTTCTGTTCAGCTGCCAGGGCACGCAGATATTTTCAACATGGAGGCTCGGGGTTTGTGGCATATGTTTTGGATGCACGAGAAGAAAAGTCAAAGCGGAGGACGGAGGATATACCTGTGGTTCGGGATTTTCCTGATGTTTTTCTTGAGGACCTACCTGGTGTGCCACCGAAGAGGCAGGTGGAATTTAAGATCGACTTAACTCCCGGTGCGGCTCCGATAGCTAAAGCACCGTATCGTCTTGCACCTCCAGAGATGTTGGAGTTGTCTATTCAACTTCGAGAACTATTGGATAAGGGGTTTATTCGACCAAGTTGCTCGCCGTGGGGAGCGCCTATTTTATTTGTTAAGAAAAAGGATGGTTCCAATAGGATGTGCATTGATTATCGTGAGCTGAACAAGCTTACAGTAAAGAATCGGTATCCATTAACTCGCATCGACGACTTATTTGATCTGTTACAGGGCGCCTCGTGGTTTTTGAAAATTGATCTGAGATCAGGATACCATCAGATGCGGGTACGAGAGGAAGATGTCCAGAAAATGGCTTTTCAGACGAGGTACGTCCACTTTGAGTTTGTAGTGATGCCGTTTGGACTGACCAATGCCCCTGCAGCTTTCATGGACTTAATGAATCGAGTATGTCAACCGATGTTGGATCGGTTGGTTATAGTTTTTATTGATGACATCTTAGTCTATTTCCGGAGCAAGGGACAACACGAGCAACATTTAAGGGAGGTATTGGAGACCTTAAGGAATGAGAAGCTTTATGCAAACTTATCCAAGTGTGACTTCTGGCTGCGGGAGGTCCATCTTTTGGGTCACATCGTCAACGAGCAAGGAATCATGGTAGACCCAACTAAGGTGGAGACCGTGATGCGGTGGGAGGTTCCGAAGACTCCCTCATAGAATAGACGTTTCTTGGGTCTGGCTGGTTATTATCGTCGTTTCATCCATGACTTCTCGAAGGTTGTTGTACCTTTGACTCGACTAACTAAGAAAATACTGCTTTTCGGTGGGGAGAGGAGCAGCAGCAAGCTTTTGAGACTTTACGACAGAAGTTATGTAAGGCTCCAGTTCTGACCTTGCCTGAAGGGATGGAAGATATGGTAGTTTATTGTGATGCATCTATCTTCGGGTTAGGAGCAGTCTTGATGCAGCGAGGCAGGGTAATTGCTTACGCCTCGCGACAGCTGAAGCCCCATGAGGCTAACTATCCCACTCATGACATGGAATTGGGAGCGGTGGTCTTTGCTCTCAAGATTTGGAGACATTATTTGTATGGAGTGAAGTGTACCATTTACACGGACCACAAGAGTTTGAATTATCTGATGGATCAGGAAAATCTTAATATGAGACAAAGAAGATGGTTAGATGTATTGAAGGACTATGATTGTGAGATTCACTATCACCCTGGAAAAGCCAATGTAGTGTCGGATGCTCTAAGTCGTAAGGTTGCGGGTGCGCCTCTTCGGGGCATTTGTCTTAAAATGAAGGTTGTGGCACCACTACTCGAACTGCTAAGGGAAGCTCAGGTGGAAGCAAGCAGGAGCGAGAATCAGAAAGGTGAGAGAATTGTGGGACAGTTGTCAACTATGGTCAAGGATATCAGAGGCTTGTTAACTTGCTATGAGAGAATTTGGGTACCGGAATTTGGTGGGGTTCGTCAAACTCTATTGGAGGAGGCACATAAGTCCAAGTTCTCTATCCACCCCGGGGCGACGAAAATGTATAGGGATCTGCGTGATTATTTTTGGTGGCCAGGCATGAAGAGGGGAGTATCTTGGTTTGTCAAGAGATGCATGACCTGTCGTAGGGTCAAGGCCGAGCATCAGCGGCCTCATGGTAGACTACAGCCTCTTGAGATCCCAGAATGGAAATAGGAGCATATCACAATGGATTTCATAACGAAGTTGCCAAGAACCCTTCGACATATGGACACCATTTGGGTTATCGTGGATAGGTTGACTAAAAGTGCTCATTTCCTCCCCATCCAAGAGACATTTTCTGCAAGGGAATTGGCTAAGGTCTACGTAGACGAGATTATCTCTCGGCATGGGTATACCGGTCTCGGTGATATCCAATCGAGATGTCCGATTTACGACTAGGTTTTGGAAGAAGTTTCACGAGGAATTAGGCACTTGCCTCCATTTCAGCATAACATATCACCCTCAGACGGATGGGCAGAGTGAGGACGATTCAAACGCTGGAGGATATGCTTAGGGCATGTGTTATCGATTCAAACGCGGTGCGCCGCAGTTATGAAAAACCCTAATTCAGATTTAAACGCCTATATAGAGGGTTCTAGCCCTAGGGTTCGTGTTTTTGGAAGTTTCCTGGAGTAGAGTCGGCTGGTTTCAGCAGAGGCTCTTTGATTTCAAGGCTTTGGAGGTTTTGGGAGATTAGAAGAAGGAGATCCAACGCGAGAGAAGGCTTGTAACGGATGGTGGGCATCTCTCCATTTTTCATAAGTAAGGTAAGAAGATTTACTCTTCTGACTTTCCATTTCATCGCGTCATAGGGCGTTACCCATTGGTTTGCAGCCTTAGATGTCTTGTAACACTTAGGGTTTGGACCAAGGACATTCATGGACTTGCATGTCCATAAGAAAGTGACCTTAGGGTTGTTTCTGATCCCAAGAAGGGTATAGAGAGGAACCCTAGCCGATGGCTGTACTAATTAAGAGCCAATAAGAGTTCGGATTAATACGAGTCCGCGACGCGGACTGGCTAAGTCAGCGACGCGGATTCGGCTAAACCCTGTAACTATGCGAAGATAGCCGCGACGCGTAGGGTGAGGAGCCACGCCGCGACAAGCGACTGTTTGACCCAAAAGCTTATTTTCGACCAATGTTGGTTAGCAAACGTTGGGTCTGACCTTTAGGCAAGTCTATAAGAGTTTGGTCAGTGCTTGATATGTTGTGTATGTGGGATTTAGGTGTGTGGACGAGCTAAGTGGGGATATTAGAGAATATCTACACGGTTACGAATCAGGTGAGTATCCTCACCTGACTATATGATGTTGCATGTATAGGCATATTGTATGTTATCTACAGTTATATGATTTGTTCTATATCTGTGATTATTTTTTGTTGGGCTCAGTACTGATGCGTGTCCCCTCGTAGTCAGTAGCGTGTCCCCTCGTAGCTGTTGTATGACGAGCTATGCAGTTATCGCGGTCAAAATCGTAATCGCGGTAACCTACCGATATTTAATTTTGCGGTTCTCGCGGTGGTATAGCGGTGATATAGCGGTTTTTTAGTAATATGTAGAATTTATATATTAGACTATTACTAGTAGAATTAATATCATAAAAGTCATTCAAAAAACATCACATAATGCTTAATTTAAGAAATAAGTCACATAATATAACATTCTAATATAGAAAATGTCAAAGTATCAAAAAAAAAAATTTTCCTCCACCCGGATAATAGCGGTAAATCGCGGTCATTATCGCGGTAAATCACGGTGAATCGCGGTAAATCGCGGCGGTATACCGGCGCTATACCGGTACCGCTATTTTCCACCGCTAAACTGAACCGCGATTATGCTGACCACCGCGAACCGATATACCGGCGCTATACCGGCGCGATTAACTACATAGATGACGAGTTGGACTATTGCATTGTCCCATAGCTGTTGTATGATGGGCTGGGCCATAACCGGGAACCCATAGCTGTTGTATGATGGGTAGAACAGCCCCATGTCCATAGATGTTGTATGATGGACGCCCGTAGCTGTTGTATGGCGGGTAGGGTCGGGTCGTTCTCGAGAACGGGTTGTTTAATATGTGGGCATGTATGGTAATTTGAGGACTCACTAAGCTTTAAGCTTACCCGTTGATTTTATAACATTTCAGGTATTTCAAATGACAAAGGGAAGGGCAAGGCTTGACGGCAGCGCATCGCATATAAGAGACTTATTTTAATGAGCTATATTATGATTTCAAATGTTTCCGCTGTTGGTCTAATAAATATGTCGAACAGTATTATTATTTTTAATAAAGATTTTGTTGGAACCTTGGTAATAAATGAAATTTTATAATTGTGAAATTGGGGCGTTACATGTTTTCTTTATGAATTTTTGAATATACCTTTAGTGTTCTTGATTTATTGTTAGTTATAGGTTCAATAGTGAAAACATAGATCCTTTAGGGTGCATGTGAACTTAAGAGTTTATAGTTTCCTTAAATCCCATCACAAAGACTTGTGGGGTTAGCCAATGAAATGACACTTCTCTGATCTGGATTCAAGCTTGTCATGAGCTTTGTGATTACCAAAGACTTCACAACCCCAAATTTCTTATATGTCAAAGTGTGTCTTTGCAACCTACTTAGTTGGATACGATGTTTAAGTTGCGGTTTTCTGTTTCTAGGGTATAACCCTTTGAAACTGATTTGGAAGTGTAGCTCGTCACATCATGGATCAAACCAATTTAAAAAATGTTCGATTTATCCTTTCAGACATACCATAATACTGCGGTATTCTAAAAGGAGATAACTTTGAGATTTTGGTTTGTGTTGTTGTTGGAATTATTGCCCCTCCAATTGGGATTTGTATTCACATTGTTGTTCCTCGAGTTCGTATTTGAGTTGTTGTTTCTCCATCGTTCATTGTTGTTTTGATTGTTGTAATTGTCTGTTTGTGGTAGGGGTCTATAAGCATTCTGGTTGTCATCTTTAAAATCAATATGGTCACCGGAAGAGTAGAACACTTCTTCAACATCTTCATTTTCATCATCGATGTGTGCAGACATGCTCCCTTTCTTGCAATCTATAGTTCTATGTGAGCTATCACATAACGAGCAAATGGGTCGGGCTTGGCCTTGAGGCTTTTTCTTGAGTTGGTTCACCTCGGTTGTCAACTTCTTCATTTTTTCAAGCATCTTGGCCATAACATCATTGGATTGGGTGGAGTTTACGAAACAAACATTCTTGCCCTTGTGAGTGGAGGACGGTGCCAGATTCCCATTCATGGACATTTAATTTATGAGATCGTAAGATTCTTGTGGAGTTTTGTTTTTCATGGAGCCACCGGCGGCTGCATGAATGGATTGTTGAGTTTGCAAATCCAACCCATTGAAGAATATTTGAACTTGTCTCCAAAGTAGAAGTTCATGGTGGGGGCATCTTTGCAACAACTCATGATATCTTTCCCAAGCCTCGTAAAGTGATTCTCCTTCTTCCATCTGGAATGACATAATGTCATTGATCAACATGTTGGTTTAGGCGGGTAGGAAGCACTTTGTCATTAATTTGTTGGCTAGATCCTCCCATGTGGTGATTGACTCGGGTGGTAATGAGGAGAACCATCTCTTTGCTCGGCCACATAAGGAAAATGGAAAAAGTCAAAGACGGATTGCATCTTCTTCTACCCCGTCAATTCTGAACATGTCGTAAATATCCAAAAAGCTAGTGATGTAACACCCGACTTTTTAAAACAAAATACACCCAAAATTTTTCATTTTTAAACACAGTTTCAAACATAAAAAACTAACTATTCATGTGTATAAGTTTTTACAAAAAGGGTACAAGTGTATCAAGGAGTACATAACAAAAGTAAACTCCTTCTAAGCAGGGCCGCTACAACGAAAGATCCTATCTATGAGCTACATCTTTACCCTTAGCAGGGTCACGCTCACTTGCAGGGACAATTCACACATATACTGTGAGCCATAAAGCTCAATGAGTAATCATATAAACAATTTAACATGTATATATATAGTTAAGTTGTCAAAACTCAATATAATATAGTTCCCTGTTTGAATCAACATTTGGATATCAATCCAATCTCCTAGCCATAAAGGTCGCTATTAGGGGTGAGCAAAACCGAACTGGGAAACCAAAAAACCGACAAAAACCGAAACCGAAAAACCAAAACCAATAGAGAAACCGACGGTTTGGGTTTGAGTTTTTTAAAAACCGAAAATTTCGGTTTGGTTTCGGTTTTGACAATGTCAAAAACCGAGCAAAACCGAACCGAAAAACCAAAACCAATAGAGAAACCGACGGTTTGGGTTTGAGTTTTTTAAAAACCGAAAATTTCGGTTTGGTTTCGGTTTTGACAATGTCAAAAACCGAGCAAAACCGAACCGAACCGAATTTATAAAAATATATGTTTTCTTGTACAGATTATCTAGATATATATTATATTTGCGAAATGTAAACATAAGGAACAGTTTGGTGAACTGGTTAAGTCGACGCCCCTTGAACCTGAGGTCTAGTATTCGACTCCTGTCCCAGCAAGTTTTTGAAGTATGTAAGTTTTTCCATGCATTTATTCATCCCACCTGATCTAGCAAATTGTATTCGTCCCACATCGCCTAGGAGATGAAACTTTGGCCAAACTAACCCCTTATATAAAGGATAACCCATCCCCTTTCATGTATACCTTGAAGTTTCAGTTTGAATGGGTTTAAACCCGAACCGAAACAGTTAAAAACGGAAAACCGATCCACCGAACCGAACGGTTTGGGTTCCGGTTTGGGTTCAAAATTTTAAAAACCGAGCTATTCTGTTTGGGTTCGGTTTTTGGGTCAAAACCGATCCAAACCGACCCATGCTCATCCCTAGTCGTTATTATTTAGATATCAAATCCAATCTCCTAGCCACATAGGCCATTAACATTTGGATATCGAATCCAATCTCCTAGCCACGAAGGCCGTTAACATTTGGATACTGAATCCAATCTCCTAGCCACAAAGGCCGTTTTAAACCACATAGGTTTATTCCATATCAATTGGGTAACTTGACTAACTTCTAGGGTACCATTTCAATAACTAGAACTACTTCAAGTTACAAGAGTTAAATCAATACATATCACAATAGATACAGTACAGATTACTCACCTGGTTTGAAGTTCTATTCAAATCTTAGCTCAACAGTACAGAAGATACAACGATCCTTTAATGTTTCCCAGCACCTATACAACCATACTCATACCAAATAGAGGTGAATACCTTGTATTTCCACCATCAAAGCTTAAAGATTTCTTCTTTTAGTTAATACTCAAGATTAGGAATGTTTTAAAACATCCAAACATGAGTCATCTACTCAATTTCAACAAATCACAGGTGGTTCTTCATAACCACTCAAACCCAACCCAAATCAACCAAATCAACCGTTCAAAAGAGCTAAAACTGTAAACCTTACCTTCAAGAAGTGGAATACCGAAGATTACTTCAATCCTTCGAGTTCTAGCCTTCCAATTTGGTTCCAAGATGATTAGGGAATATTTTCTAGGGTTTAGAGGGTTTTTGGTTCGAGAGAAATCCTCAAATTGACTGAAAATCGCAATTAAAAAGGGTGGGGTCTGTGCGCAGCACGGCCCGTGTCCAAGTTACACGGCCCGTGTAACTTACGGAATGCTTTTAAAATTTAGCCTGCAGGAAACAATACCCATTTTAAACTTACACGACCCGTGTAAGTTTCGGTAAGAATTCATCAACTTATTACACGACCCGTGTTAAACTTACACGACCCGTGTAACCTTCGGTAAAACTTCATTGATCTTTTACACGACCCGTGTTCAATTTACACGACCCGTGTAACCCATTTTTGGCGTTCTTTGCACGAAAACTCTATCCAAAATGTGTTCTAACCTTCCAAACTCTTATAACATCATATTAAATCATAATTACAATATGAGTAACATGTAAATACTTACCAAAAAGTAACATGGTGTTACAAGTGATGTGCTTATTAGGATCACTATCAGGTAACCCGTCGAATTGGGCACTGTTTTGCACCATCTGAATGACCTGCGTCTTGATCTCAAAGTTTGTTGCTCCAACTGTCGGTCAGCGAATGCATGATCGAGCCCCGTCAAGAGAAGGTCTGGAAAATTTGCCCATGGTCCTTCGTTGTGCCATGGGTTCAACTATTTCTTCAACAACTTCTTCTTTGACTAGATTGTTTGAACAGCTCCCACGAGAACGTTTCCCAATGAGAGACCTTTCAAGTTTTGGATTGAAATTCAATGGAGATGAGTGTGCCGAACTATAAGTGCGCATACAAGTTGTTGAACTAGAAAAGAAAAAAATACAAACAAAAACACGTAAAAAGGAACAAAAATTAAACCAGAAAAAGAACTAGGTTGCTAAGCACAATAGCTCCCCGGTAACGGCGCCGAAATTTGATGACAGTCGTTGATGCAATCAAAAACAAACCTTAAAACGCACTAATTAGCGAGGGCAAGTAAGGGTCGAATCCACGAGGAGCTTATGGTTAACAACTAGTTCTAACAAACTTAAAAAGTAAACAAATTCAGACAAACATATATTGCAAAAGGTTTAATTCAATCAAAGAAAGAGGTGATCACTCCCCGTTTCAGTTTTGATTCTTAAACAATGTATTATATCAGATTCTACTAATTTTGTGTTCATTTAAATACATAGACATAACCGTACTGTTACTAACTAAATCTGGGATCAAACTATGTAAAATTCGCACCCTCCGTTCTACACACAACCGTGGATGATTTGGCATGGTGGGGAAGATCACAATAGAATTGTCTTACACTCAATTAATCAACAGTTTAAGAACAAGCAATGGAAGTCTAATCATATGATTGAAAAACAAACAAACCAAATACTGTGTTCATGAATCTAAAAGGTTCAAATCTAAATACAATACTGGAAAGAAAGTCAAAACCTACTCTCGGTTGTGATCACGGGATGATTTAGTTGCTCATTGCTCATAACTAGAACTGATGCAAACACTGTGCTAGAGATGTTGAACATGGTTGGATCTTCAAAACTTTAGGAACTGTGGCTTGATCTTGATGCAAAAGAGGTTGAATTTGTGAATGGGATTATTGGAATGTGTCTTGGGGATATTTTGGATATTCGAAAAGTACCAAAAACCCTCTGAAAATCATCTAGAAGCTGCCTTAGGTTGATGGGTGAAAGTATCATTAAATAGAGTAGCTTAAATAAGGTAGTTTAGGGCATTCCATGCTGCGGCGTCCCAGGTAAGAGTGACAATTCCAACCCGAACCTGCCAACCCAACCTGAACCCAACCCAATAAATTGCAGGTTGGGTTGAGATTTTCAACCCATTTAATTAAATGGGTCGACCTGTTTAACCTGTTTAATTAAATGGGTTATGTTAGGGTTGAAATTTTCAATCTGAATTCAACCCGCCAACCCAATTAAAACTTTACACTCACACACACACACACACACACACACATATATATATATATATATATATATATATATATATATATATATATATATATATATATATATATATATATATATATATATATATATATATATATATATATATATATATATATATATCATTTATTTAGGATTACTATTTAATTAATTGCTATATTATAATTATTTTTATTTAGATAATTAGTATTTAATGCTTTATTTGGAATCCAAAAACTAGTCAACTTACAACACACATATCATATTATTGTCGCTGCCCTACACTTCTCCCACATGAAATTGGACTTTCAGTTTCTTATCTCCTAGAGTAGCCTTCTCGTTTCTCTTTCAAACCCTAATTTGGCATTCTTTTCATATCAAGAAGATGAAGTCATAAAATAGAAGTGGAGTCTCAATTTCTCTTTAAATTGGTCAACCCAGGTTCAACCCAATTATTAAACAGGTTGGGTTCAAAAAATGCTAAACAGGTCAACTTGATTTCAACCCATTTATTAAAAAGGTTGGGTTGGGTTGAAATTCGTCAACCTGTTTACTTAAACAGGTTGTGTTGGGTACATATTTGCAACCCTATTTAATTAAACAGGTCGACCCATTTACAACTCAACCCAACCCATTGCCACCCCTAGTCCCAGGCCAGCGTCTCAGATAGCCTGGGACTCTGGGTGTATGTGACATCCTGGAAATTTAGGTCTAGAACTATAAATAGTCAATTCACCGCAAACCTCTTTGTAACCTGACCTTTAAACTTTAAAGCATATTTTGGAAAATATATAGATTCATTACAATTAAAATAAGATATGAGATAAAATCTTACTTCCTATAATGGAATATCTCAAGCACAAACTGAAACCCTAGTTAATACGTCTGAAAAACTGAAAATAAGTATTAACCATTTATGAAACAAAACAAGCATTCTAACCTCAGAGTACATGTTTCCCTGATTCCGAAAATATAAATAACATTCAAAACGGAGCTCATATGCAAAAGTTACGACTGTTATAAGAAAACAAGCCAAAACAAACCAGTGTAACACTGATTTTATTTAACTACATAAATCGTTTCGATCCGTTAAGGCACTCGCGCACCTCATATGGAAATTCCGAGAACATTATTGGACTCATACTATGGTCGATTATTGGATTCCATACTCGAAATATTTTTAGTAAAAATATTTATAAAAGTCAACTAATCGGATACTGCGGATAAATGAACGCAATATTTAAACGCGATTTCCCGATGTTCTGCAACTCGAAAAAATTATCTCTTTAGGTTTCTAGAATCAGTGCACTCGGCTCAACAATTCTCCGGTCTAAAAAATAATACTAATTATAAAATCGGAAAGCATAGCGTAATGATTATGTAAGCGCTTACCTCGTGAATAGTGACGTGAATAGTGACGAATAGTGATTTTCAACCCTATAAATAAGATGCATCTTCTTCATTTATTTTCACCAATTCACCAAGCATCTAGCTTTCTTCCTCTCTCCCTTTGCCCCTTTGCCGCTTAAGTCTTCGTTGGTGTTATTTCGCGGTGTTTCTCGAACTCGATTATTCTCGAATCTAAGCTGAATTCACGCTACAAATGTGAGTGTTACGGCCCCTTTGTCTATGTTTTTATATATTATGGGGGAGAATACATGTGCAATATAAACATTTACCAATTTCATATCAAGTTTTATAAATGTTATTATAGCTTTATAAAATGTTTTCAATAAGCGAGTACTGTACACTATTACGTATATACTTATCAACATACTTGGCTTTTATAACAAAAACCATTTTGGGATGAGACTTGTCTATCCTACATTTATCAATGGCTTAGATAGTGAGACACTATTCATAACTAAGTAGAAATACCTAGACCCCACACTACTATAACCGTTAATCAAGCAGAGCGAGATACATATGTATAGATCTATACGGGTTGACACCCCCACCTATGGTTGTTAGCTACAACTTCGACTTGCAAATCGATGTAGGTGATACTTATCTTGTTCATTACTACGACGTCCATGAAGCGTTGTAGGGGGGTACATTTCAGTCGAATAGCTCGGTTATAAGACTCAACTATAAGCATTGATGGTTTTCTCATAAACGTACATATCATTTATAAGTATGGTATTACTTATGGTTTTCAAAAACTCTATACAATTCATTTATAAGTATGGTATTACTTACGATTTTCAGCAACTCTTTACAAACTCATTTACAAGTATGATTATACTTACAAAAGGAATACTTTTAGTTATTTTAAAAGTATCAGTGTTGTGTTTAGCAGAAAACCTGTAACTCTCACCAACCTTGTGTTGATCCTCAAAACTACATGTATTCTCAGGAAATCAATGAGACTTTCAGAAGATGGAAATCTTCACGGATTTCAGGCAACCTAGTTTTGTTATATTTGTTAAGGCATTTCATGTACTCTACTACTATTATTTGTAAGAACCATGTATTCAAACTTCAAGATGAAATAAAACTATCATTTGGTTTATTGTTGTACTTGTACTGTATATTCAATTGCCTATGATCCAAGAACTTAGTCGCACAGCCCGGCATGTTCCGCCGCCTCGGTCGGGGGTGTGACAGAATGGTATCAGAGCTAAATTGGCTATAGAGAACTCGTATCCTCGAAAGAGGAATACAACTATAGCAACAGGCTTCTAATAAAAGTATTATTATTAATTACACTACTTCTCGACTACTTACGGGTGAGGTGTCTAGTTTGAACTATCGCTTGGGTTTTGGATTCAGAACAGCTTTAATGCCAAAATGATCCTGCCCACCGGTACTTCTATCTGGCCGATCCTTATTTGATAGTCTTGAGGTACAAAACAAAAACTAATAATACTGCAAACCCCACAAACAATATATATAGGAGTTATATATATATACTCTGACCCGCGATGAGATCACTATATACAACTATAAATACAATGAGACTAAAACTCTCTAAAACATTTCGTACAAAGTATACTTTTAACATAAAATGATATTTTTATAAAGTAGAAGTACATACATAGTAGAACAGTGTCATAATCAGAACAATACAAAAGTAATAAGATGAGTTGAAAACTACGAGTAGGCCTAGGTAATTATATAATCATACCTAAGATAGATAGAGCCTGATCAACTATATTGGTCCAATGTGTGACTAACATGTACTTAGGAATAATCGTAGTGAACAACAAGTCTAAAAACTTACCAAGAATCATATACAAAGAAACTCTAAAATAGAATATGAAGCTAAAATACTATAGGAATATTTTATAATACTATAGAACCATACATTTAGACACTTTATCTGCCCCTATCCTTGCACAGTCAACCTGATATTTTGATAATACCTGACCAATAACTATTATCGAAAACCTACCATCATTCCTACCAACAGTTCCATTAAACTAATATTGGTAGAAATTCAATCTGAACGCCGAAGGCGGGCTATGTCACCTGCCAAGTCTTCTGGGTTCTCTTCACTTATGGTCTTGAGAAAATCATGGTTAAAACCACTCATAGCAGAAACAGAAGGCAGAGATTGCTGCTGTGTATGGGTCCCTGATGAAGCTTCTTCCCTCTTCTGAACCTTTCTTTTCTTGTAAACAGACTTAAAGGCAGCTTGCCTCAATCTCTTTGTGGTATCAGTTATCTTCGAACTGGAACCCTCGACTATTGCTCTTTTCTCGTTCTCTAGACCAAGTATTACGTCTGCTCTACTAGGATTATTATCCAATTCCTGTTGCATAAATACTTTCAGTCATTACAATCTCACGGTATTAAAATTGTGGAGAAAGAAATGCAATTCTTAACCTGAGTATGGTTAATAAGAGTTTGTAGACTCATAATCTGTCGTCGAGGCCAAATTTTGATGCCTAACTTCCTACAACGTTGCTTCAACTGTGTTGATCCAATGTTGAGTTCCATTGCAGCTTGCAAAATGGGCTTGTCAAAATGCATGGATATTGTTTCCTTACTCAACGCATGTCTAGAACCACTTCCACTGCCAATTACTGTGGTTCTTTGACTCAAAGAATTAAATGTGGTTGTACTATTATAATTCGGGATCATTTGAGCATGATCCTAATTTGCTGATCCAAAGATAAACTTTGGTTCAGTAAAATTAGTACTTGTTGTCGGTAGTAATGGTTGATTTTCAACCATGAACCCAGGATTTTTAAATCCCTCTACATTCATTTGAATCATCTGAAGGTGATCCTGATATTGAAAACCACCCTTAAACTCAGGATTCGCTGAAGCGAACCCGATAGTGTCATCATGGATCGACTGTATTTGATCCTGATTTTGAATGTGAGTTAGAAACCCCTGATTTGTTAGATCTACTCCACTATGCAGTATGGGCACGTTCATGCTTAGATTATCATTAGTAAGATCATCTACGAATGGATCTGTGTATAACGTATGTTAGATAATCAAGCAAAACAAACATAAAGCTTAACAAAATGACTTAACCTGGAAGTATATATTGAGATTGCCCAACAACAATGTCTTCATTTAAAGGCAGTGGATCTTCAGGGAGAATACCCATCAGAGGAAAAACTTCAGGATCATCTTGAAGTTGATCCAGCGGTAATATATCTGGAAAATCTATACCTCACATAATTTAAAACAAAAATCAAAACGCTAGAGAAAGGAATAAGAAATAAAAAGGAGTTTAGGATACTATAATTACCAAACTCCAGTGGAGGTATCTGATTAAACGATAGGGAGGTACCCTCTTCCCTTAAAAAATTTAACTCAGTGTCTGAAAAATTTTCCATAGGAGATCTGTTTTCCATACCTCGATTTGGAAATCTGAGATTATATAAGAATAAACTAGTAGTAAAAAAATGAGACTGAAAAGAATCTTAGATACAAATGATGATACATACCCGTTTATATAATATCTTACAGCTAGAACTGAAAGGACAACCCCCATTATTACTACCGAAATTCAAAACATCTATAGTAGGTGCGACATTTCCATTACCCTAAGTGCCATTTTTTTCAACATTCGCTGCTTAAATCCGATAAGGACAAGATAATGAAAAGACTTTTTTTAATAAAAAATGTATATCTCTTGATAGCGGAAATAGTTCAAAGAATTTTCAGTACTTATTTAAAAATGTGAATTTTGATGTGAAAGGTGGATTTCTTAGGACACGAAGTCAGCAAGGAAGGGATACATGTGGATCCCTCCATGTAACTCCTATTTTCCTATCTCCAAATTACACCAACAATTACTCTAATAACCAAAAGTGTTTAATAATGTAATCAAAGTTAAGAAACAAAAGCACAACCAGTTATCATAAACACGATTACTTAATACAAATATGTCCCAAAACTAGGTTACAAAAGACCATTTTTTACAAAACTATACAAAAGAGCATAACATAGTTCACAAAAAGTCCAAAAGTCTTGCCCCAAGTTAAGTCATTCATCCCTCTGCAATCTTCTTGCCCCTGTCACCCATAATACATACAACATAACCATTTTTATGAGCTAACTAAGCTCAATGAGAAAATAATTAAGACTTAGTAAATCATTTCATCATTTCTCAACGACTACTAAACCAAAACATCATTGATCTCAATCTCTTTAATTATCCCAGTCACTTAGAGTTCTCAATCACACCAAGTACTTGTTTATGATAGGAAATTCTCAACCTTGTATAACTCGTACAAATTGATTATCTCAATCAATTAAGATTTACAGTTAATTCAATTATATCATAATATAATCATAAATAATGAATTAGAACTACTCACCTGGCATAGGTGCATCTCGTGGTCCACCTGTATCTTACGTACTTCCTTCCATCCTACGAGTAACAACTGTAAAAATGAAATCACATATCATATATTAAACATCCTCAGGCATTTCCAGAATACTTAACTCAAATGATTAATAAATAAATAGCTAATACAAATCACAATTAGGGAATATCATATACTATCAAACCGAAACCTCCAATTTCACAGTTTTACCAAATCAACCGTTAAAACATCACAATATTCGCAACGAGGACTCAATACAATATATATTAGCAATCCACTAACAACACATGAGATGAATCGAAGCATACTTTCAGATTTGGACATCTAGAGTTTGAAACCCTAAAACTCAAAATAACTAACCTTGTGAATTAAGAACTAGAGAACGCATTTCGGGTGTTAAATCCAACCTCCACAAACTTTTACTACACAAAATCCTTGATCAAAATGACCAAATTTTGCACATTTTGCTATGAAAATAACCTAGGAGGATTTTGGTTCGTAAATGGGGTAAATGAGGAAAGCTGTCCCAATAACCCCACTGAAGCAGGTTAGCGACACTAACCTTTAAAGTTAGCATCGTTAACTTTTAAAAAATCCGACCCGTGCTCCGAAACTCGACCCGTGTAAGTCTACTGGATGCTACAGTAACTAGAAGACAACACATGTAACTCCTGCAAGGTCAAAATAGTTTCGAAAAGGTCTACCACACGACCCGTGTGACTTCTACACAAACGAGCAGAAGTGTTATGTTACGAAATAATTTTGGGACGAATTTTCCTTTAACGGGGAGGTAATGTGACATCCCGGAAATTTAGGTCTAGAACTATAAATAGTCAATTCACCGCAAACCTCTTTGTAACCTGACCTTTAAACTTTAAAGCATATTTTGGAAAATATATAGATTCATTACAATTAAAATAAGATATGAGATAAAATCTTACTTCCTATAATGGAATATCTCAAGCACAAACTGAAACCCTAGTTAATACGTCTGAAAAACTGAAAATAAGTATTAACCATTTGTGAAACAAAACAAGCATTCTAACCTCAGAGTACATGTTTCCCTGATTCCGAAAATATAAATAACATTCAAAACGGAGCTCATATGCAAAAGTTACGACTGTTATAAGAAAACAAGCCAAAACAAACTAGTGTAACATTGATTTTATTTAACTACATAAATCGTTTCGATCCGTTGAGGCACTTGCGCACCTCATATGGAAATTCTGAGAACATTATTGGACTCATACGATGGTCTATTATTGGATTCCATACTCGAAATATTTTTAGTAAAAATATTTATCAAAGTCAACTAATCGGATATTGCGGATAAATGAACGCAATATTTAAACGCGATTTTCCGATGTTCTGCAACTCGAAAAAATTATCTGTTTAGGTTTCTAGAATCAGTGCACTCGGCTCAACAATTCTCCGGTCTAAAAAATAATACTAATTATAAAATCGGAAAGCATAGCGTAATGATTATGTAAGCGCTTACCTCGTGAATAGTGACGTGAATAGTGACGAATAGTGATTTTCAACCCTATAAATAAGATGCATCTTCTTCATTTATTTTCACCAATTCACCAAGCATCTAGCTTTCTTCCTCTCTCCCTTTGCCCATTTGCCGCTTAAGTCTTCGTTGGTGTTATTTCGCGGTGTTTCTCGAACTCGATTATTCTCGAATCTAAGCTGAATTCACGCTTCAAATGTGAGTGTTACGGCCCCTTTGTCTATGTTTTTATATATTATGGGGGAGAATACATGTGCAATATAAACATTTACCAATTTCATATCAAGTTTTATAAATGTTATTATAGCTTTATAAAATGTTTTCAATAAGCGAGTACTATACACTATTACGTATATACTTATCAACATACTTGGCTTTTATAACAAAAACCATTTTGGGATGAGACTTGTCTATCCTACATTTATCAATGGCTTAGATAGTGAGACACTATTCATAACTAAGTAGAAATACCTAGACCCCACACTAATATAACCGTTAATCAAGCAGAGCGAGATACATATGTATAGATCTATACGGGTTGACACCCCACCTATGGTTGTTAGCTACAACTTCGACTTGCAAATCGATGTAGGTGATACTTATCTTTTTCATTACTACGACGTCCATAAAGCGTTGTAGGAAGGTACATTTCAGTCGAATAGCTCGGTTATAAGACTCAACTATAAGCATTGATGGTTTTCTCATAAACGTACATATCATTTATAAGTATGGTATTACTTATGGTTTTCAAAAACTCTATACAATTCATTTATAAGTATGGTATTACTTACGATTTTCAGCAACTCTTTACAAACTCATTTACAGGTATGATTATACTTACAAAAGGAATACTTTTAGTTATTTTAAAAGTATCAGTGCTGTGTTTAGCAGAAAACCTGTAACTCTCACCAACCTTGTGTTGATCCTCAAAACTACATGTATTCTCAGGAAATCAATGAGACTTTCAGAAGATGGAAATCTTCACGGATTTCAAGCAACCTAGTTTTGTTATATTTGTTAAGGCATTTCATGTACTCTACTATTATTATTTATAAGAACCATGTATTCAAACTTCAAGATGAAATAAAACTATCCTTTGGTTTATTGTTGTACTTGTGCTGTATATTCAATTGCTTGTGATCCAAGAACTTAGTCGCACAGCCCGGCATGTTCCGCCGCCTCGGTCGGGGGTGTGACAGTGTATTTCTCAGACTTTTACGACGAGCAACGTTCCAGAACGAGACGTCCCAAAAACGCTGGACGTCTTAGGCCAGCGTCTCAGACGCCACCTAGGATGCTGACGGGGCTTCCTGGTATTCTTGGCTTGCTTTTTCCCTCAAAATTAGCCGAGAGTTCAGGCCAGCGTCTGGGACACTGCTGGGAGCCTGGGACACTGACGTTTTCCTCCAGCTTCCAGTGTCCGTTTAATATGCAGTTTTCACCCAAAATTCCCATTTTAATCTCTGCATATGATCACTCAATTCCATCAAAAGTAGGGTCATTCTTGGTTAAACAAAGCTTAATTTATCTTGTTAATCACGTATAACGTTAAACCAAAATGGCCCGATCAACAGCAGAGATAACGCCACTATCGCTGAAGGTAGCGACGCTATTTCTGAAAATGGGTTCGTGACATTCTTGCACTTAGCGACGCTATCCTTAGGTGATAGCGGTGCTAAGTACGGTTGACATTGACCTTTGATCTGTTGACCTTTGACTTTTAGAGTATTTACTTATGGGTCAAACCTTAGGGAATTATGGGATTTTGGGAAGTCAGTGATATTGACTTATATGATATTTTGAATTAGGAAGTGAGGGAGGATTTATTATAGAGGCTTCCTTGTTTCGTATAGCTGACTATCAGTTGAGTCTCCTCACCTTACTATTTGTGTTAATGAATGATTGATATGTTTATATATATATATATATATATATATATATATATATATATATATATATATATATATATATATATATATATATATATATATATATGCTTACTTGGAATGATTACTGATAGATCGGGGCAAGCCCGAGAGCCTAGTCGTTCGGTGTAATCCCAAAGACTGTATTTGGCATTATCTGTAAACCGACACATATGGTAATCTGGGGAACATGCTAAGCAATGTGCTTATAGTTTTAATTAAATGTTTTAGGTACTCGCGATGATGTTGGAAAGGGCACGGCGTGACTACATGGCACCGACATCCGTTGTTATTTCCTTTTATGTTTATGACTTGATCTATTGAACTTAAATGAATGTTTTAGGAAAGAATGGTTGGAACTTAATATTTTATTATATAATCAAAGAAATTTTTTAGCTTGAATTTTGGGACGTTGCAAGTTGGTATCAGAGCCTTGGTTTGAGGGATTTGGTTGAACCTTAGGGGGAAATCAAACTCAAACCGAGGACTGAGAAATATTTTTTATAAAATTTCCTTTAATGAAAACTTTTTGAAAGAAGGAAGGATGCGGTGCCTGTAGTCCAATGAGGCCCAAGTGAGGATCGTAATTCCCAATATTACCTATGTTGTAGAAGTTATTATTTCTACATGTGTATGCTAGTTAAGAAACTATTTAGGATTGTATGCTAGAAATTTTCCTAATTAGGGATGCCTTAGATTTGAATAATGAACGCATATGTTACTTTTGACAGCTAGTATTGTAGGTTGTGGAGTGAATGCTTTATATTGCATGTGAATTAGGGTTTGATAGCCTTAGAATCCTTGATACGGCTTTATATGTTGTTCCTTGTTTGGTTGTACCTTTAGGGTAGGGTCTCCCATGCGACCGTCTATCTCGCCTATAATTGCGTGTAATCGAGCATTCATAAAATGATCTGACAGTGTTAGCTAAGTCGCTAGGCGCGTGTGAACTGTAACGTTCTAGCTGAGCTAGAAGGAAAGTTAGGTACCATAGTACATGACCGTATGAATGATATATGAATGTCCATAGAAGTGTGTGAGGAAGGACTTAGGGCTTGGGACTGCCATCTCGTGACAAGTATGAATAGGTGTGAAAGGTATTACAGGGCTCGTGTGGAAACACAAGATTCATACCTAAATCAGGGCCAGTCCCAGGATTCTGAGGAGTACGTAATTAGAATTTTGTATGCGGGATAGGGTGAGAAATCGCTATAATAGGTTTCTAGCATGTTTTCGGGATGGCGGTAACAACTAGGTTCGGTGGAGCGAGCATGTCCGAATCAGGATCTGGATCCGATGATCGTGGAGACGAGGCATTAAAATCTTAGACAAACAAAAGCATTGACGCGTTTCCATTTTAACAACTTAGCAGGGCCATCAAGTGGTTTAATGATAGATCCCTCTACAAAACCCAGTTTATTCTACCCTTTAAGGGCCTAATCATAGAACCTCGTCAAACCCTATAATTTTCGGACCCAGATAATTTGAAGCTTATTATGGTTCCAATAATGCTATCAAATGGATGAAGATAAAGGGGATCATCATAATCAACAGATTCAGGTTGCTTACTACCTGACTCTGTTGTTATAACTGGTCCTGCCATTTTAACAAACACAAGAGCAATAAGCACAAGTAGTAAGGGAAAGTATGTAATCAAGAGAACTAGGATTCCACACTAGTTTACTGGTAGGTCAAGGTCAACCATACACTGTCACAACAATGAGGGATAACAATATTGGAATCAAAGCATGCAAGGAGAAATCAATCATTGGTGTTCATAACTAGGTTAACCCCAGCCTAGTTCTAATATAAAATAAGAGAGGTCTCGCCTATATGCCAAGGGACAAAGCACCAAATGATAGTGTTCACACCCCTTGCTACTGACAGGGTAGGATAAGACACTTAGAGAGCATCAACAGCTGTAGGTTCCCAATAATCAATCCTAACAAAAGAGTAACGTAAAGTCAAATAGGACTTACATAGGTCTAGAATAACTTTCTAGCGAGAAAAGTTTGAATGAATAATTGTTGGATCTAGGCGCTACCAACTCTCCCAAAACCAACTGGTGTCAGGAAATACGCATACCCTCACCATATAGCGCATTCAGCCCTCTAGCCTTGGCACTCGAATGCGACTTGGCACATGCCTACATCGCCACAAGGACTGAGCCATTTCTGCACTCAACAATCCCCCCCCCCAGAAATTTCTCCCTGAGAGAATTGAACCCATGACCTTAGCTCTGATACCACTTGTTGGATCTAGGCGCTACCCACTCTCCCAAAACCAATTGGTGTCAGGAAATACGCATACCCTCACCATATAGCGTATTCAGCCCTCTAACGCCTTGGCACATCCTACATTGCCGCAAGGACTGAGCCATTTCTACACTCAACAATAATCCTCCTTAATAGTTTTCCAGACAGTAGCCACACCAAATAGAGAATCAATGATCTTTAATTATGAAATCATTTAACTAACAACTAGTCGTATCAAAACAATATAGAACACAAATATAGTGATCCAGTTCCAAGAATGATGGGGAACAATGATCTATACCAAAGAAGTACAAATCTGAAACCACATCAATGAAACAAAGAGATCTAAAACGTAAGAACATCTAGAATACTACTCAGATACAAAACTAGGCTAAGAACATATTAATGTCAACAAATCCTAACTAAAAATTAGAGAAAAGAATGGTCATAAGTAGCGAGATTAACCAGATCAAAGCACACAAAGCTAGGTTGAGACAAAAGAACACATATCAAGTACTTGAAGGTATAGATATGAGTCACAAAAACCTAAGACGAAAAAGTCAAGAAATAGACAATTCAACCAGATCTTAAATGGATCTAAGCACACATACAAAATCTGTCAATAACCGAAGACACCACCTTAGGAGGATGATTAAATGAAAAACTAGAAGCAAATCAGGAACCGACGTACATAACTATGTGAGACAGAAAAAAACACAAATAGAACAATAGAGGTAAACAACAGGACACCAACACCGGTAAGACGATGGAGAGGAGTAATCTACGACTCCGATGCCATAGTTAAAACTGAATCAAAACTTTATTTAACTACAAACACGTCGTATTACAAAGATCCTCTATAACATCCCGAATTTTAGGACCAAATTTAAAAATTTTGAATAAATAAATAATAACAATAAATAAATAATAATAATAATTAGTGAAAATTTAAATTTGAAAGAATAATTTAATCTAACTTATAAACTGTTCAAAGACTGTGAGTTTGGAATCCATTTATGGACCTTTTTAACAATTTTTCCCTTAGGGTCAAAATCGTCATTTTATCGAAACTTTATTAGTGACGTGACCATTTGGGACTTAGGTTTTATATGGAAAGTTTTCTTGGGCAAAAAGGGGGATAAAACCCAAAGTTACCATTTATTATAGCAAGAATTACCCCATAGTGAAAACAAATGAACCTTGAGGAATTAAAAGTGTCATTTCTTGAAAGTTAGGTATTTATGTAGGGGAGAAGCCCCATTTCAGCCATTTCCAATTTTTTGAGAAGCGGGAAGACTAAACTTTTCATTTCTAAGATTTTGAAGGGTTTTGTGAAGGAGATTCAAGCCCCAACTATTAGATTCAAGTTCTTGGGCTAGTTTTGGTTAGAATCTCTTATATTCTAGTTGGAAAACCCACTTTAAGAGTTGGGTTTTGTTCAAATCCGAGTTTAGGAATTGGGGAAGTCATCCCTATGATCGTAAGTGATTGATTCTTGTTTTTAACCATAAAATGGTCATTATCCAACCAATAGATAGTTAGAATAATTTTTTATGAAGTTTTGAGTTCATATAAACCCTAAAAATTTACATGTTGGGGACCCATGGTTAAATCTTGATTATAATGGGAATGTAATGTTTCTTTGGATGAAAAAAATCCCATTTTGACTATTTCTCAAGGAATCCCAACCCATGGAATGAACCAAACCCCCTTTGTTAACTAGACTTGAGGGTTAGAATTGGGGATCCCCCAATTAGTTTTCGATGGAGTGGGTTTGAAACAACCATGGAATGATTCACTTGTTGATGACCAATGAAAAGAAGTCATAAACATGTAAAATCGGTATGTTATTGTAATGATTAACTTGAGCTTAAGAATCCTCCATGTCTTAATGAAGGACAAGAACTTGAACTATGAAGCTCTTAATTGATTAAGTCATGAACACATGTAGGAATCAATAAAAAGAGGCAAATTGGCATTAAACTTATTATTACTCATGTTTTGAGAGTTGGAATTAAATAAGACATTGTTTGGACTAAATTTGAGCAAAAGTTAGTGGAAATTGGGCATTCAACGCATTTCACGCAACATGCATGGAGAAATACACTGAGCCCACAGGACCCATACATTTTATCCAAACGGACCTAAAAGTTTATGATGTCATGCATGGCTCGTGTCCCTGCCCCCATCCAAATAGTGTTCATAATGTGTTGCTATGCTTGGTGCCTTGATCCTAGTGTTTGACCACCTTCCATAAGGAACCTTTACCCTAAGACTTACCATAATAATTTCGATTTTTCTACCCTTTTTTATGGAATCAAATATGATTTCATTCCTTTTTTCTTTATAGGAGGATAGTGACTTGATGCAAGCTTAATTGAGGTAAGCAAGCCTTTGACTACTTAGTGGAAGTGAGTTTACCCGAGTAAATGTCCCTAAACTATATTTGTGTGAGTTGTTTTATAACAATGTTTTGCATGCATCCTATTTTTGTGAGTTGTTTTATAACAATGAAAAGCTAATATTTGAACATGTATCCTATATGTGCATTGCATTGCATTTTAGGATGGGAGTCTTTTATGGTCACTCATATCCATGGAATTTGACCAAATATGTAAATATGATAGATGTGTGGTTTGATTTCTAGATTAACACCATTTACATGTGTAGAGACTAGCTACCCTACATGTTGTGCTTATGTTGGTGGTTCACAAGTGCCTAGCTAAGATGGAAGGGTGAACAACTCCTTCAAACCACCAAAGTAAGAATGAACCTTTCGAGATGAACTTGGGCTTTAGGTTATTTGCATGCGCATACATCATACATATGATTTACCCTTTTATGATGAAATATTGTATTAAAATATTTGATGTTTATGATCGAAAGGTTGACTATGTTGATTTTAGGGACCAATTCCCCATAAACTATTTTATGACATATGAGTATTTTCAAATGTTTTTGGGGGGTTTTACTCGAGAGTGGTGATTGACTTCACCCCCTTCAAAGAAGTGGACCCCGTGTATTCTTACTAGGCATTCTATTGTCGAACTTATTCTGACATGTGCTCAAGTTAAAAAAATGAAGACTAAAAAAAGCAGAACATGTTGAAGGCTACATGATGCGTGGTACTTTTACGTTCCAACAAATTGTTGGTAATTGTAGTTTTATCAACATATTTTAGTGTAGTCAATATTACTATCGAGACAGGCCGAGTCCAATTTACGTTCCCAGACAGAAAGTGCGGGGTGCACACTTGGTTATAAATGTGCACTCGGGGATACGAGGGTCTGGGGACAGCGCCCCTGGAGATTTGGTTCCAAGGGGCAGGGGCAGTGCCCCTGGTGAGGTCTAGGGGCAGCGCCCCTGGTTCCACTGACCGGGCAGCGGACAAGGTCAAAGGGGCCGCCTTTGTGGGGTGTGTGAAACCCGTTTCCTAACCAAGATACTTATGCAAGTAAGTTGTTATGTTTATTTGCTAAACATGTATTGTTAGTTGCTAGTTTAGAGTTATACCAAATCTTATGTGTAAATCTTTGTATGTTTAATAGTAGTTGAGTTGAAGTTGTTGGATTAGGTGTCTAAGCCATGACTAATAATTAGTATTTACCTAATTAATAGAAGCACAGTCCATTTGGGTTGCCCTCACGGCTGGAGGTTTGGTAGAAAATTCGGTAGAGAGAAAGATTGATTTATTATGGGATTAATAAATCAACAGGAATTAAATATATGGTTTATTAATATATTAAAGTGATAATATATTAATTAGAAACTATATTAATTAATTAGGAATTAATCCAAAATTAATTGGATTTAATTTGGGGATTAAATTAATTAATTAAAGGTGCAGGGACTGAAACTGTAATTATTCAATAGTTGAGTAAGTGGCAGTGTGGAGTGACAAGTGGATTTCGAAATTATATATATGGATATATATATTTCGAAATTTGATAAATAAGGATAAATAGGTTTTTGAATTGTAAGATAAAAGGTTTATCTTATTTTAATTATAAAAAAAAGGTTTATCTCTAAGGTTTATCAACTGGCCATTTGGAAACTATAAATAGGGGTTCCCAGGCATCATTATTTTCGCTACTTTCATTATATTCTCTCTGGGATTTTCGATATGCATAACCTCTGGCTTGGGTGTGATCTCATTTGAGGCAGGATAATTTTGCTGCTCAGCTTCCAGAAAATTCTAAAATGTTGGTTTTTCTAATTTTGTTCTTTTAGTTAATTTTCTTATGGCCTTTGGGTTTTTGTTATATGTTCAATTAGAAGAAAACATAGATCCTTATAGGTTGCATGTGAACTTAGGTTATTTAGTTCATGGTTTGCACAAAACCTTTCAGTGGTATCAGAGCCTGTTTTGTTTTCTTGTTGAATTGATATAACTGTTTTAGGGTTTAAAGCTTATAAACCCTAATATATATGTGGATCGATTTCTAGGATTAGGGTTTTGGAAACCCTAATCCCCCCTTGCCAAATTTCGAAAATTTCAATTAGGGTTTTAGGAGGTTTTCTATTTTTGGTAACTTTATTTGTTAATTAAATGGATAACCTTAAACCTTTTCCTTGAAATCGAAAATTAAGGGTTTAAGGATAGGTTTTAATTAATTTGATTAATTTGGATAAACCTATCTTCATTTGAATTAATTTAATTAATTGTTAATTAAAAGTTAATTCAAAATTGATTTAATTAATTTTAAATTGGCGAAATTAATGGAATAAATCCAGAAAAATATTTTAAAATGTTTAAAATATTTAGATTTAATTAATTTAATTAATTGGTAATTAAAATTGATTAAATCGATTTTAAGGTTTAATTTAATTTAAAATTTAATTGTTAAATTTGGTAAAATTAAAAGATAAACCTTGAATATTTTAAAGGGTTTTTAAAATACATCTTATATATGTTATTAAAAGTTAATATTATATATATGAGATAAATTTGGTAAGTCAAATCAATAGTAGGCCTCATTCACGAAGCTGGTCTATAAAGTGGGTATAAGGAGACTGCCTATAAAATGGTAGTCTAATGGGTGAACACTCTCACCCACTGCTCGCCTGATCAGTGGAGGGTCGTTAGCCGAACAGGTTTGACAGAACCGCTTAATCATTAAAAGTATAATGATCAAAGTACTAGAACCTTTACACAAAATCCCAATCTAGTTACTTTAGGAAAAATGTGAATTTGATGCTACCCCATGAAATTGCACATTGCACTTTATGAAACGTTGGTGGAGCGTGTGTGGTTTACCGGCACACCAATGGGGGTTCATAAAGAGTGGCAATGGGTGTCTCGGGTGTTATCATTGTTGATGGAGCGTGTGTGGTTTACCGGCACATCAATTTGAGATGATAATGGACCCTGAAAGTACCAAGCTAATTTGCATGGTTATTCACACCCGGTTTGTGATCCTCGGCATCCCAGTCACAAACGGTGGGGCATATCCGAGATTAAACATGCTATTGAACAGTTCAATAAATCTCAAAAGAAACTAGGAATTCCATTTATAATAAGATTATTTTTTCCGCGGTGGAATTGGCTGAATCGTCATTCGCCTACCTTTATAAAATTTGCTTATAGATTACGGCATCCCTCTTCTATGTTGCAAATTGTTATAGTTGGATCCTAGCCTTATTTTATATTGGGTTATTATAAGGACCGATATGTATCTAATTAAACTTACCTTCTTTTATAGATGTCTTCTGCTGATCAATCCGCTCCCCAATCAAACTCCAGTGTTCCCTCTATCCTCTCACTGTGTTCCAAGGTTCAATTGAACGGGACAAACTACAATGACTGGATTAGAAATATCAAGATGGCTCTGAGGTACGAGAAAAAAGAGTATGTCCTCGAGACCGAGCTTGTCGATATTGACCTTGAAACTGCTACTGCCGAGGAGATTGCCTCGTACCAAAAACATTCTGATGATGCGACCAAAGTGGCCTGCATCATGATCGTCACAATGAACCCCGAATTGCAAAGGATATACGAAGACTACTGGCCCTTTGAGATGCACAAGGAGCTTGCGGAAAAGTTCCGCAAGCAAGAGCGCATCGAAAGGTGCGAGGTGGTCAAGGACTTCACGAACAACAAACCTAAAGATGGAGAGTCCATCTGTGCTCATGTGCAAAGAATGCAAGGTTACGTGGAGCGGCTTAGAAAGCTTGCGATGCCTGTACCTGAGGAGTTGGCCGTTGACATAGTGCTTAACTCCTTACCGACTTCTTATGACCAGTTCAGGCTGACTTATCATTTGAACAACAATCAGGCTAACCTGACTGAGTTGCATCGCATGCTTCGAGTTGCTGAGGACGGGATGAAGGGTAAAAGTGTACCCTCGGTTAATCAGCTCGTCCTAGCCATTGGAAGTGGCAAAGGAAAGAAGAGGAAGGGCCCTCCTAAGCAAAATTGGAGGGAAAAGGTTCAGGTCGGGTCGTCAAGCAATGGCTCGAGAACCAAGTCTTCCCAAATTCCTTGTGTGGCCAACCCCGATGAAGCCAACTGTTTTTACTGCAAAGAGAAGGGCCATTGGAAGAGAAGCTGCCCCAAATACTTGCAGGATGTCAAGGATGGGAAAGTAAAGCCATCGACAGCAGGTATATACACTATCTCTAAAAACTCACCATCTTCTAATTCTTGGGTCCTTGATACAGGATGTAGTTTTCACATTTGTTCTGATCTGCAGGGCCTAAAGGAAAGTAGGGAGGTGGAGCACGGTAGACTGAACTTGATCATGGGCAATAGAATATCGTCCCCTGTTACCAAGATCGGTGTTTACAGTTTAGTGCTTAGTAGTGATGTTAGTATAGAGTTATTTAATTGTTGCTATTCGCCAGAAATGGCAAGAAACATTATTTCATTTCACGCATTGTTCAGACAAGGATTTCAATTTTCTTTTGATAATAAAATTGGTTCGATTTCTGTTTTCAAAAATGGTATTTTGATTTTTACTGCTTATCCTTGTGATGGTGTGTATGAAATTGTTGAATGTGTTGACAATTTAGGACATAGTGTAAATTACATTGATTCTACTAGTGGTGTAGAAAAGGCATGTCTGTGGCATAGTCGGCTCGGGCACATCAGCAAGAAACGCATCGCCCAACTCCAAAATGATGGAGTGTTGGAATCATTCGACCTCAGGTCGGATGATGTATGCGAATCTTGTCTGTTGGGCAAGATGACTAAATCACCTTTCAAAGGATCTTTTGAAAGAGGTGAGGGTCTGCTAGACATCATTCACACGGATGTGTGTGGTCCATTCAGATCAACCACAATGGATGGCACGTGGTTCTATGTGACCTTTACCGATGATTTTAGTAGATACGGTTATATCTACTTGATCAAGCACAAGTCGGACACCTTTGAAAAGTTCAAAGAATTTAAGAACGAGGTAGAGAATCAATTAGGCAGGAAGATAAAGATGCTCAGGTCCGACAGAGGCGGAGAGTATCTAAGTATCGAGTTCCTAGACTATCTAAAGGAATGCAGAATAGTTTCGCAGTTGACACCTCCCAGAACACCACAGTTGAACGGTGTTGCGGAGAGGCGCAACCGAACCCTGTTGGACATGGTTCGTTCCATGATGAGTCGAGCTTCACTTCCCATTCACTTCTGGGGGTATGCCTTAGAGACTGCCGCCCATATCCTCAATCTTGTCCCTACTAAAAAGGTTGCTAAAACACCTCATGAAATGTGGACGGGGTAAGTTCCCTCGTTGGCACATATCAAAGTCTGGGGTTGTGAGGCTTTCGTTAGACGAGAGACTTAAGACAAACTCGCAGAAAGAAGTGAAAGGTGTTTCTTCCTTGGTTATCCCAAACAGTCCTTTGGATATCTATTCTACAGACCGAGCGAGGACGTAGTCTTTGTAGCTAGACGAGCGGTCTTTCGAGAGAGAGAGCTCGTATTCAAAGAGGACAGTGGGAGTACCATTGATCTGGAAGAAATTCAAGAGTCATCAGATGACGCAACCTTAGGAGAAACTAGCAACCAACATGAGGAAGAAGTTCCTGTTGGTCCGACAGATGTATCCTTACCTCTTAGGCGTTCCGGTAGGGTTAGCATGCCACCCGAGTTTTATGGGTTCCATATAACTTCGGATGGGGACACGTTTGTCAGTGATAGGACACTGATAAATTTAGATGAACCAGCTAACTACCAGGAAGCAGTAGCGGGCCCTGAGTCTGCCAAGTGGAAAGAGGCCATGGATAGCGAGATCAATTCCATGTATGACAATCAAGTTTGGAACTTGGTTGACAACGTACCGGGTCGAAAGACAGTCGGGTGCAAATGGATCTTCAAGAAAAAGACCGACATGGACGGAAAGGTACACACTTTCAAAGCAAGACTGGTTGCGAAGGGCTTTACTCAAACCCCAGGGGTTGATTATGACGAGACCTTCTCACCAGTAGCCAAGATAAAGTCTATTAGGATTATGCTGGCCATAGCTGCATTTCATGACTATGAAATTTGGCAGATGGACGTCAAAACCGCTTTCCTTAATGGGAAGTTGACTGAGGATGTTTACATGAATCAGCCAGAGGGTTTTGTCGATGCAAAGTATCCTAATAAGGTGTGTAAGCTTGAGAGATCAATCTATGGATTGAAGCAAGCTTCTCGCAGCTGGAATCTTTGTTTCCATGAGAAAGTTAAAGAGTTTGGCTTCTCTAGGAGCGAGGATGAGTCCTGCGTATATGTCAAGGCTAGTGGGAGTATAGTCACCTTTCTGGTGCTGTATGTCGATGACATACTGCTCATGGGAAACGATATTCCAACCTTGCAAGATGTCAAAGCTTGGCTTGGGAAATGTTTCGCCATGAAGGACCTAGGAGAGGCTGCCTATATTCTCGGGGTAAGAATTTTGAGAGATAGGAAGAAGAGACTAATTGGACTTAGTCAGGACACATACTTGGAAAAGGTACTGAAAAGATTTAGTATGGAAAATTCCAAGAAGGGAGAGCTACCTATCCAAAGTAATGCAAAATTGAGTAAGACTCAAAGTCCGAGTACAGACGAAGAAATAGCTGAAATGAGTCGGGTACCTTACGCTTCGGCTGTAGGATCGATCATGTACGCTATGACGTGTACTCGCCCTGACGTGGCCTTTGCTTTAAGCATGGTCAGTCGGTACCATGGTAACCCTGGAAGGGCGCATTGGATAGCTGTGAAAAATATACTCAAGTATCTGTGAAGGACCAAGAACATGGTGTTAGTCCTTGGTGGCAGTGATACCTTGAGAGTTGAAGGATATACAGATGCCAGTTTTCAGACGGATAGAGACAGTGGTCGGTCTCAGTCGGGCTGGGTATTCCTTTTGAACGGTGGAGCAGTTACTTGGAAAAGTTCCAAGCAAGAAACAGTGGCTGATTCTACGTGCGAATCAGAGTACATAGCAGCAAGTGAAGCGTCAAAGGAAGCGGCTTGGCTGAAGAACTTTATCGATGACCTTGGAGTAGTCCCGAGTATTCAGGAGCCCTTGGAACTGTTCTGCGATAACGAAGGTGCGGTCGCCTTGACAAAGGAACCGCGAGATCATGGAAAGTCCAGACATATCGACAGAAAGTACCACTATATCAGACATAGGGTAGAAGAAGGTCACCTCCTTATAAAGAGGGTATCATCGGAAGATAATCCTGCAGATCCCTTGACAAAGGCTCTGAGTAGGATTAAGCATAATCAGCATGCTAGGAGCATTGAATTAAGAGATGATATAAGTTTTTGTAATTAGATAGATTTTTTGAAACTTGTAACAATGTTATTGTATTTGACTTTTGTGATTTAATAATGGAGATTTATTAATGAGTAATGGTTTACAAATTTTGTCAATAATATATCATTGTGTTTCATTTTGCATGTTTTACTTCCTGAATAATTGGATTATTCAAATATCCACAGTCGCTCATACTTTTAGGGAGTAAGTATGAAGTAAGGTTGTCATGAATTGGTAATAGATTGTCTAAGGAGTTAGACATTGCAATTGGATTGTTGCACCATTCGTGAGTACTTGGAAATGGAGATTTGAGTATTGGATAAACCCGCGCTCAATAGATTGCTTCATGGATTACATCACGAGCAATATTGAGACGATAATATCTTTTGATCTTTAAGCTAAGACATATGAGTTATGATTTACTAAGACGGTTGTTCATTGATAATACGAAAACGCATCGGTAACTCGGTGTTATAAAACGTATTGTTGTGAGTAATTTGTTTGGTAAAAGACATAAGTATATGAGTCGAAGTTTATTCGTCCCTTGACCCTAACGGGGAACAAATATCTGTAGGCCTCTCGATGATTTTGAAGTTGACTAAAATGGTTGGCCAACCGGGACTAAATTGGTAGTCTAAGAGTCATATGCAAATCGGAAATCGAGGAACAGTGAATCAGACCAGATTGATTTTATCCATGTCTTGAGTCTGAAAAATATCTAGTTGGACGGAGGATCATCTGATCACTTATCTATGGACAGGACTGATTAGATCAGAGTTTGGCATTGGTTTCTAGGAAGCTACAAGTGCTGGTTAATTAGAGGTTGAATTGGTAATTATAGTCATAGACTTATCCAAGTGGGAGACTGTTGGATTAGGTGTCTAAGTCATGACTAATAATTAGTATTTACCTAATTAATAGAAGCACAGTCCATTTGGGTTGCCCTCATGGCTGGAGGTTTGGTAGAAAATTCGGTAGAGAGAAAGATTGATTTATTATGGGATTAATAAATCAACAGGAATTAAATATATGGTTTATTAATATATTAAAGTGATAATATATTAATTAGAAACTATATTAATTAATTAGGAATTAATCCAGAATTAATTGGATTTAATTTGGGGATTAAATTAATTAATTAAAGGTGCAGGGACTGAAACTGTAATTATTCAATAGTTGAGTAAGTGGCAGTGTGGAGTGACAAGTGGATTTCGAAATTATATATATGGATATATATATTTCGAAATTTGATAAATAAGGATAAATAGGTTTTTGAATTGTAAGATAAAAGGTTTATCTTATTTGAATTCAAAAAAAAAAAAGGTTTATCTCTAAGGTTTATCAACTGGCCATTTGGAAACTATAAATAGGGGTTCCCAGGCATCATTATTTTCGCTACTTTCATTATATTCTCTCTGGGATTTTCGATCTGCATAACCTCTGGCTTGGGTGTGATCTCATTTGAGGCAGGATAATTTTGCTGCTCAGCTTCCAGAAAATTCTAAAAGGTTGGTTTTTCTAATTTTGTTCTTTTAGTTAATTTTCTTATGGCCTTTAGGTTTTTGTTATATGTTTAATTAGAAGAAAACATAGATCCTTATAGGTTGCATGTGAACTTAGGTTATTTAGTTCATGGTTTGCACAAAACCTTTCAAAAGTGTGATTCGGAGTGTTTGGGGAATGTTTTGAACCCTGAGATAGTAACACTATTTGAAAGTAGGTTGCTATTTTGAAGTTTAAGCTGAGTTGGGTCAGCTCAAGCTGACTTAGGTCAGCTCAAACTGAGTGTGGAGCTGAGTGGTTCAAGTAGAGTGAAAGTATCATGGATCTAACCATATTAGCGATGCTAACCTTAGTGGTTAGCGACGCTATCTGTCGCTGAACCCAATATATTTATTAGTCGTTTTGTCATTTGGGGAAAGGAAAAACTCGAGCCAATTCTCTAAAAATCCTTAGAAAAACCCCATGAACTTCCCCAAATCGATTTGAAGCTCAAGAGTTTGAGGAATTCAAGTAATATGTGATTATTTGCATCTAAGATGTATGATTAATGTTCTAGCTTCAAATTAAGAGTTTGTTTTGCTTGAAATTGCAAGGTTACAGGTGGTGTTGGTAACCCACCTACAACTAATGAGGTTTGAGCAATAAATTCTTGAATTAGATGTGTAGTAGGGTTATGGTTTAAACCCTAAGCTTGCTATAAGCCATGGTTGAGTGAATAGAGTTATTGTAGAGTAAATACAATATATTTACATATATGTGGTGTATGTGGTATGGTAAAGGTACTGAAAGTGAATAGAAGACACTTTGGCCTGAAGCTACTATATCCATGCGAGTACTCTCTAGTATTTGAGTAGAGTTCTACCTCGTTATAGGTTGAGTATATGTACATGTATATATATATATATATATATATATATATATATATATATATATATATATATATATATATATATATATATATATATATATATATATATATATATGTGTGTGTGTGTGTGTATATATATATATATATACACACACACACACACACACACACACATATATATATATATATATATAGTGTGTGTATTGTGAATAATAATAGTTGAGTTGAGTATACATATTGAGTGTATAAGCAGAGTAGATGCTAGTGTGGTTGCGTTAAAGAGTTTTGAGTCGGTTGGTATAGCCATGAGGGCAGTTGGGAAGAAGTATAGTTGGGTGTGAAATGAGTTCATGTGAGTGGTTATGAACGAGTTATAAGTAGTACCGGGTGTGGTACTTACTGTTGACTTGATGTTTACTAATAATTAGCTGGTGTTTGTGAAGCTAATGAAATTGCAGGTTTCAGAGATAAATAGGAGATATATACTTGCTAATGATATTAGCAAGAGTGAATGATGAGGATGAGTAGTGAGAGAGATATGTGGAATGCGTTGGTGATTATTCACTAATCTTTTTATAAGCTTATACTTGAGTTGTATGTTGTTTTGCTGGTATCTGCTAGCAGTGATAGGGGAATACATGTGATGAAGAGAGATGAATGACTTTAAGCCATCCTTTAGTCGTGTTGAATTTTATTTGTAATGTCTGGCTTAGTCCGTAAGGACCGTGTAAATATATTTTTAAATATATTGATAACATCTTGTTTTCGCGGTTTGCGTACTAGTATACCCATTTTTTACGTGTTTTATGTTTAAACATTTTGGGTATACTTTGTATGAGAAACCAGGCGTTACAGGGTGCGGGGCAGCGCCCCGACCCGAAACCAATTTTCTATAGAGAAAAATAGATCCGCTTATATTTTTCCGAACATATGCCCAAGGGTTACCTTTTCGGTTGGATGACAGGCTCCTTTGAAAAACCTCTATCTTCCTCTTATATAAGGAAGATAGACTTGCAAAAACAAGTGACAAATACAAAAACTACTTTCTCCTCTACAATTTCTCCGTCTTTTAAAAAACGCAAATCATCAAGGTATTCTGTGTTTCCTAATTCTGCTTAGGCCTGTGTAATCAGAATTGTTTTCTTGAATTGCCCCAATATCTGAATTCGTAAAACACGAGTCTAGGGTCGAATTATAGATTTTGGAAAGTATATATACACGATCCAAACAATTATTGTTATTATGTAATTCCTTATACTAACACTAATTGCCACTTTACCCCCTCAACTTATCTCGATGTCCATTGGTCACTTTCTGACCCTTGTTTACCTACACTTAAACATTTCAAGTTCTTCACAACAATATTTCGTTTAACATTTGTTAAGTTTAAACAACAATGAAATATCAAATATGTTTGAACATTTTAACAGTCTCCTTAAATAATATATGATACATGTAATCAATGAGTGATATCTACATCTTATTTATTTAGCGGATGAAAGGGTACTTTTCCGACGGAGGGCGTGGAAGAATTTTCCCACAGGGGTCAGTTTCAGACACTTAATGGATGATTGATTATGCCATTAATAAATCTCAAACCTTTTTTCCATAAACAACCCACCACACTACTCTCCCCCTTTTTCTTTTCTTCTCAGGACGGCAATTCCTTTTTTCGAAATTTCTGCGATCCATCGTTGCACCCACTAACAGTTTTCTTGTCTTCTAAGGTAAAATGTCTTTGGATCTTCCCCCCTCGCATTATAAATGCATCAATCATCTTTGCGCAAGAGGGTCGTCGCTATCATCAACTGATTTTAGCTTTTATGGATCTTTACCTTGTTACTTTTGCTCAAGAACGTAAAGTTCTTCCTGGTGATTCAAAAACCCTTGATTCTTTTGTAGTAATTTAGTAAGTCGACTTCAATTTTCACTTGGGTTTTTCGTCGAACACATTGTAGACGCATGCAATCTTCGTTTAGCACTTATATCTGCTGTTAGTTTAGATTGGATTTCTAATGAGCTGCGCAATCTGAAGAGAAACATAGAGGCGCTTGTGATGTTCAGATCATCGCCACAAACCAACCCCTTCTGATCAACCTCTCGACTTTCCATCATCTAAATTCGGTATGAATTTAGATGATTCCCAGATTGTCAATGTTAACCCCCAACAACAATCGCCAAATTCATCTTCCCAAGGAGACATTCAGTCCAAAAGTTGGACAGCGAACTCAGTCCAAGAACTTGGTTTCGTCAATTTGGGATCAAAGAGACTCTCACATGGATCTCGAGGAGGTGCTTCTGATCCAGAAGGGTTTAGCATGTCCCATAGAGAGATTACAGTCGAAGATGCGAGGTTAGTCTATGTAAACGATGCCTTAAAAACAAACGAAAGGTTTGAATTTTCTGGAAATTCCATTAGAACAGCCAAATATTCCGTTCTGAGCTTCTTACCTAGAAACCTATTTGAACAATTCCACAGAGTCGCCTACATATATTTCCTTATAATCGCCATTCTCAATCAACTTCCACAGCTTGCTGTTTTTGGGCGAGGTGCCTCTATCTTGCCATTATCAATTGTATTGTTAGTTACCGCCATTAAAGATGCTTATGAAGATTGGAGGCGACACAGATCAGATCGAATAGAAAACAACCGAATGTCATCTGTTTTAGTAAACGATAGATTCGAGCAGAAAAAATGGAAAGACATTCAAGTAGGCGAAATCATAAAATTTTCAGCAGATGACACGATTCCTTCCGACATTGTTCTTCTTTCCACTAGTGACCCAACTGGGGTTGCTTACATCCAAACCATAAATTTAGATGGTGAATCAAATCTAAAGACCCGATATGCAAAACAAGAAACCCTTTCAAGAACCCCTGAAAAAGACAGGATGAATGGGGTAATCAAGTGTGAGAAGCCTAATAGAAACATCTATGGCTTCCATGCCACCATGGAAATTGATGGAAAGCATCTTTCACTTGGCCCTTCAAATATTGTTCTTCGTGGGTGTGTTTTAAAGAACACTAATTGGGCAGTTGGAGTAGTTGTATATGCAGGAAGAGAGACAAAAGCCATGCTAAATAGCTCGGGTGCTCCTTCAAAAAGAAGCCGTTTGGAGACACGTATGAATCGTGAGATTATCTTGTTGTCTATTTTTCTTATTACTCTGTGTACATCTGTCTCCATTTGTGCTGGAATTTGGTTGGGCAGCCATGAAAATGAGCTTGAAGTTTTACAGTTTTATAGAAAAAAGGACTACTCTGAACCGGTAGTCAAGAACTACAACTATTCTGGTTTAGGGGTTGAAGTGTTCTTCACTTTTCTCATGTCGGTGATTGTGTTCCAGATTATGATACCCATTTCATTGTATATTTCCATGGAACTTGTACGTGTTGGTCAGGCTTATTTCATGATCCGTGATGATAAGATGTATGATGAATCATCAAACTCTAGGTTTCAATGTCGGGCGTTGAATATAAACGAGGATTTAGGACAAATAAAGTATGTGTTTTCTGACAAAACGGGTACTTTAACGGAAAACAAGATGGAATTCAAACATGCAAGCATTTTCGGTGTAGATTATAGTGGGGAGAAAACGGACTCTGATGGATACTTCATTCAAGGTGCAAACTTTTCTTCCTTTAATGTTTGTGTTCTTTCTTTAATCAATCTTTTAGTGAAAAGGGTATAATCTTTTCATGTCTTTATATGGTTTCAGTGAATGGAGAGATTTGGAGGCCAAAAATGAAGGTAAAAGTTGACAAGGAGTTACTTGAATTATCAAGAATTGGAAATAATGAAAAGGGTAGCAATAGCAACCGGATTTATGATTTCTTTCTTGCATTGGCTGCTTGTAATACAATTGTCCCCATTGTTGTTGACACATCAAATCCTGGTGAAAAGTTGGTTGATTATCAAGGGGAATCTCCAGATGAACAAGCACTTGTTTATGCTGCATCAGCTTATGGTTTTATGCTTATGGAACGAACATCTGGCCACATAGTCATTGATATTCAAGGAGAAAGACAAAGGTATGTTACTATGTCTATGTTAGTAATTGTTTCCTATATTCATCTATATTTACTTGTTTAGATTATAATTCAATGAATTACCAATCATGACAGCACAGGTTTAATGTTCTTGGAATGCACGAATTCGATAGTGACCGAAAAAGGATGTCGGTCATATTAGGTTACCCTAATGGAACCGTAAAAGTCTTTGTAAAGGGCGCGGACACTTCCATGTTTACCATTATTGACAAATCTTTTGACTTGGATGTAATAAGAGCCACCGAATCCCATCTCCATTCATATTCTTCAATCGGTTTAAGAACCCTTGTTGTTGGAATGCGGGAGCTCGGTGTTCCCGAATTCGAGCAATGGCAGTCTGCTTACGAGACTGCCAGCACTGCTGTAAATGGTAGAGTGGCCTTGCTTAGAAAAGTTGCGGTTAATTTGGAAACGAATCTTGAAATAGTCGGGGCGTCTGCAATCGAAGATCGGTTGCAGAGGGGTGTTCCGGAAGCAATCGAGTCTTTAAGAAAAGCAGATATTAAAGTTTGGGTTTTGACGGGTGACAAGCAAGAAACCGCGATTTCGATTGGGTACTCTTCGAGGCTTCTAACGAGTAACATGAGCCAAATAGTGATTAATTGTAACTCTAAAATGTCGTGTGGGAAGAGTTTGGAAGATGGCTTGATTATGTCTAGAAATTTTGTAGTGTCGGATGATGCAACTTCTATTGCTTTGATTATTGATGGAACGAGCCTTGTATATATCCTCGACTCGGATCTTGAAGAGCAGGTAATTTTTTAATATTCTTGAACCAAAAGTTTCCTTTTTTGCCCCTAGGGCATAGCACAATCTTTTCCAATGTGGATTGGGCTCCTTGTGGGCCACTATGTATCTGATTTACATCTTAAATGATACTTTCGGATGGGACACTGTGGGCCCCTCAGGGATTGCTGGAAGAATAACCTTTTGCAAAAAAAGAAAATTGTGGGCCACTATTACCTGTTTTACATCTCAAATGAATAACCCATTTGCAAAAAAGTTTCATTTTTCAGAAAAGTTCATTGTGGGCCACTGTGTACCTGATTTACATCTCAAATGAATAACCTTTTTGCAAAAAAGTTTCTTTTTTCATAAAAGTTCCTTGTGGGCCACTATTACCTGTTTTACATCTCAAATGAATAACCCATTTGCAAAAAAGTTTCTTTTTTCAGAAAAGTTCCTTGTGGGCCTCTGTGTACCTGATTTACACCTCAAATGAATAACCTTTTTGCAAAAAAAAGTTCCTTTTTAGCAAAAAGTTTCTTGTGGGCCACTGTGTACCTGATTTACACCTCAAATGAATAACCTTTTTGCAAAAAAAAGTTTCATTTTAGCAAAAAGTTTCTTGTGGGCCACTGTGTACCTGATTTACACCTCAAATGAATAACCTTTTTGCAAAAAAAAAGTTTCTTTTTAGCAAAAAGTTTCTTGTGGGCCACTGTGTACCTGATTTACACCTCAAATGAATAACCTTTTTGCAAAAAAAAGTTCCTTTTTAGCAAAAAGTTTCTTGTGGGCCACTGTGTACCTGATTTACACCTCAAATGAATAACCTTTTTGCAAAAAAAAGTTTCATTTTAGCAAAAAGTTTCTTGTGGGCCACTGTGTACCTGATTTACACCTCAAATGAATAACCTTTTTGCAAAAAAAAAGTTTCTTTTTAGCAAAAAGTTTCTTGTGGGCCACTGTGTACCTGATTTACACCTCAAATGAATAACCTTTTTGCAAAAAAAAGTTTCTTTTTAGCAAAAAGTTTCTTGTGGGCCACTGTGTACCTGATTTACACCTCAAATGAATAACCTTTTTGCAAAAAAAGTTTCATTTTAGCAAAAAGTTTCTTGTGGGCCACTGTGTACCTGATTTACACCTCAAATGAATAACCTTTTTGCAGAAAAAAGTTTATTTTTAGCAAAAAGTTTCTTGTGGGCCACTGTGTACCTGATTTACACCTCAAATGAATAACTTTTTTGCAAAAAAAAGTTTCATTTTAGCAAAAAGTTTCTTGTGGGCCACTGTGTACCTGATTTACACCTCAAATGAATAACCTTTTTGCAGAAAAAAGTTTATTTTTAGCAAAAAGTTTCTTGTGGGCCACTATGTACCTGATTTACATCTCAAATGAATAACCCTTTTGCAGAAAAGCTCCTTTTGTTTGAATATAATCTTTATATGTGAAATTTTAATATATATTTTTTAAAATTTTCAGTTATTTCAGTTAGCAAGTAACTGTGCAGTGGTACTATGTTGTCGAGTGGCTCCATTACAAAAAGCTGGGATTGTGGCACTCATAAAAAACAGGACAGATGACATGACTCTTGCCATTGGTGACGGTAACCATTGTTTCTAGAACAATGCTTCTTCATATCAATTTAAGTCAGATGATAATTCTTTTTTTTTTTTTAATTTAATTTTTTAGGTGCAAATGATGTTTCAATGATCCAAATGGCTGATGTTGGAATTGGGATCAGCGGGCAAGAAGGTCGCCAAGCTGTAATGGCATCCGATTTTGCCATGGGACAATTTAGGTTTTTGGTTCCTCTTTTATTGGTTCATGGACATTGGAATTACCAAAGAATGGGTTACATGATACTCTATAATTTCTACCGAAATGCCGTTTTTGTCCTTGTTTTGTTTTGGTATGTTTTGTGCTCTTTTCATGTTCATTTCTTTTCAAAAGATCAAGAAAATAGCAACATACGATATTCTCGCTACCAATATAGGCAATGTACTTCATTTTTTTTACATAGAATAGCAACATACTTCCATTTTTTTGCCCATAATAGCAATATGTAACCTAAAACTTGTAAAATGCTTACAACTATTGTTACATATTGCTATCATCTATAAAGACTAAAGAAATGGAAGTATGTTGCTATTACGTGTAAAAATAGTAAGTTTGTTGTTATTATTGGTAAAGAAATATATCATATATGTACATTGCTATTGCTATTATGGGTTAACAAATCTAAGTATACTGCTATAACTATCATGGGTTATGTTATTATACATAAATAACTTCTTGGTTACATATTCTTATTAGGGTCAAATGCAAGAAATAGCAACGTACTTTCATTGATTTGTTTACTATAACATCCTACTTTAAATAATCTACCAATTATAGCAATGTCATCCAAATACAAAGCAATTTTCATGGTATATTTTTCAGAGTTCAACATCAAAACAAGAATAAAATCTAAAGCATGCTATAAGCCTATAATTGGCTAGAATTTTCAAAGTACAATGTTGTAATATAAAAATGTGAAAGAAGCATGCTACAATAGTACAATACACAAATATATGATATTACGTTGCGATTTCTTGCATTTAACCCTTGTCATTATTGGAAAAAGATTGGGCTTTTGTCATAAAAGTCCTTAAGTTTGTCGTAAATGTTTGGTTTTGTCCTTCTATGGATTCTATGTCCACTAAAGCCCAAAATTTGCAAACTCTTTTCCATCTTTGTCCCTGAAACCTTTGATAGCAGGTTTCCCGGTAAACTTGAAATTATTTTCACATAAAAGTCCTTACGTTTTCAAATTTTTACGTTTTTGCCCTCCACCGCCACCACCCACCACCACCACGCAGTGGTGGTGGTGAGTGGTGGCGGTGTTGGAGGACAGAACCGAACATTTTCGAAAAACTCAAGGACTTCTATGCAAAAATACTTTCAAGGTAACCTGGAAACCTGTTATCACATGTTTCAGGGACAAAGATGGAAAAAAGTTTACAAATTTTAGGCTTTAGTGGACATAAAATCCATAGAACGACAAAACCGAACATTTACGAAAAAGCTAACGACTTTTATGACAAAAGCCCAAAAAGATTCAAGTACTTTGCACGTATTGACATTCATAACAAAGTACATTGCTATTTTCCACTCACCCACAAAAGAAAACTCTTCCTTTTGTAGGTACGTCCTCTTTACGGGCTTCACCCTAACAACCGCCATTACCGAATGGAGCAGTGTATTATACTCAGTACTTTACACTTCACTCCCCACAATAGTAATTGCAATTCTAGACAAAGATTTAAGTAGAAGGTCTTTATTAACATACCCTCAATTATACGGGGCAGGACAAAGAAACGAAGGCTATAATGCACGGTTATTTTGGCTCACAATAGCGGATACGTTTTGGCAAAGTATAGTTGTGTTCTATGTGCCCTTGTTTGCGTATTGGAAAACCGACATTGATGGTTCGAGTGTTGGTGATCTTTGGACACTTGCGGTTGTGTTTTTGGTTAATATTCATTTGGCCATGGATGTTATTAGGTGGACTTGGGTTAGTCATGCTTCGATTTGGGGGTCGATTTTTGTGACTTGTGTTTGTGTTGTTGTCATTGATGTGATCCCCGTGTTGCCTGGTTACTGGTACGTGTTACTTCTTTTACTAATTTTGTATTAATATGTAAGATCCTCTGTTTTAAAACATTAAAAATTGAGTAAATTACAGGTTTGGTCCCTGTGGTTTACACAAAATTACAGTTTTGGTCCTAGTTTTGAAAATCTTGCTCCAGTGATCTATGTGGTTTCCAAATCTTTCATTTTTGGTCCCTGTGGTTTCCAAATCATTCACTTTTGGTCCCTCCCTCTTTTACCGTTTGTGTAAACCATAGGGACCTAAAGTGAAAGATTTGGAAACCATAGGGACCAAAAGTGAAAGATTTGGAATCGATGGGGATCATTGGTGCAAGATTTCAAAACTTGGAATAAAACTGCAATTTGATGTAAACCATAGGGACCAAAACTGTAATTTACTCTTAAAAATTTAAAACATAGAAAATTCGTGACTGATACAAATGAGAAGTTTTTAGTATTAGTTTGGGCTAAATGCAAGGATAGCAACATATGTTCATTTATTTGGTGTATTATAGCATCTTACTTTTGTTTCTTTCTATTACGTCATTGTACTTTCTAAAATTTTCTTGTTACAACATTGTATTTTTGAGAACTATCCAATTATAGCATTGTACTTTCAATTTTTTTTTCTTTTAGAATATTATTCTTTCAAGAATCTACTCAATTATAACAGTGAAAACATGACATTATAGTTGGGAAGAATTTTTAAAGTACAATGCTGTAATAGGAAGAAAAAAAAGTAGGGTGCTATAGTAACAAATTAATGGAAGTATGTTGCTATTTCTTGTATTTAACCGTATTAATTTCAATCGCAAATTGCAGGATATAGCAACATGTTTTTACCAATATAGACAATGTATTTTTATTTTTTTTGCCATAATACCAATGTACTTATATTTTTTTTACCTATAATAGCAACGAACTTACATTTTCTTTACACATTAATAGCAAGGTACTTAATGTTTTTTTATTTATTTATCGATAATAACAATATGTAACAAGTAAAGTATAATGCCATTATTGGTAACAAAACGCAAGTACGATGCTATCATAGGTAAAAAATAAAATAAAATACATTGCTATTATTGATAAAGAAATGTAAGTACATTGCTATTATGGGTAAAGTACATTGATATTTCTTGCAATTTGCACTAATTTCAAAGTTGAAATGTGGTCCATGTAAAAAGTTAGGACTTGGAAAACAAAACATAATTTTCTTGACTTTCTTTATAAAGTCATTCATTGTGCATTAATTTGTTGACTTTGATGTAATCTTTTTTAGGGCAATCTTTGATCTTGCAAGCAAAGGATCATTTTGGATTTGCTTACTTGGCATCCAAATAGCAGCCGTTGTTCCACGTTTTGGTATAAAAATGTTCATCCAACATTGTAAACCTTCGGACATTCAAATAGCAAGAGAAGCTGAAAAATTTGGAAGTCAATTGGAGTCAACAAGTCAAGAAATAGAAATGAATACACGGAGATGACCTTTAATTTCTTGTTTTTTTTTTTTTTTTTTCAAATTCTTTAGGTTGCTAGAGAAAAAAAAATTGTTCTCTTGGTTGCCTTTGTTGTTAGTTGTGTAGTCCTTTTGGGTCCAAGGGTAGAGTATGTAATATTTGTAGGTTTGTATTATTGTAGATCACCATTATTTATGACCGAAAAATCGGGTATGAAATTAGTCAAGATACTAATACAGAACAGTGTGTGTTTTAAACACCCAAGTTTTAATTTGTTTTATTGTGAAAGTTTTCATTTTTTAAAACAGAAACAGGCACATTTGAGCTATAAAAGAGGGACAATATTAAATGGTAAACAATTTTCATAGTTCCACTTTCTTTTTAATAGAATGATTTTAAAGCCTAACAACTTTACAACAACAATCATTACTTACAAATGAACTTCGAGTTTGAACTTATAAATTGCCGGATAAATAAATTCCGTTTTGCAGAAGTATAAGTGTTACGTATGTGTATCGATATCTATAATTATCAATAACCTCAGCAGGTGCTACCAAAAGGGCTAAAGGATCAATCAATAACATAAAATAGCTTACAAGTAAAACCAACATAAATAGATATACAATAATCTATAATTTACCCAATTAAAATAATAAGATATGTTTTTTTATAGGGAAAATCTCAGAAAAACCCAACATATTTTCATCAAATTCTTAAAAAAACCATTATAATATTTTTTTGGTATATTAAAACCATTATATTTTCTGGAATGTCTAATTTAAGTTTTCTAATAACAAAAAAACCTAATATATTTTCATCCAATCATTAAAAACAACTATATTATAATTTTTAGTGCATTAAAACTCCTATATATATTTTTTTGAAATTGTCTAATCTAATAGATTGTATCCATTAAACACTTAAAAGTCGGTTACATAACATTTGTAGTTGTCTAGGATTTACCGATCTGATACATTAAATTAGACATTTATGAAAATATAAGGGTTTTAATGCACTAGAAAAATAATATAGATTTGAATAAAAATATGTTGGGTTTTTATGAGATTTGCCATTTTTTATATAGACGATGGTGCTATAATTTGATAATGTTCTAAATGCAATATAATAGAAAAATGATATCGTAATAAATAAATAAATGGTAACATGTAAATTTTCTTGTATTTAACCTTATATAATTAGATTAAGAGAAATAAATGAAATAAGAAGTTATGATTATTAAAAATAAAAATAAATAATTAAATATAGTGTTATTCAGCGATGTATCACTCTTGGTTGCTTTTCCTCCCGCCACGGCTCGAAGTTAACACAGAGCCATGCCCCAATCTTCTCCGGCAATATGCATTCCAGGTTAGGGTTTCTGTTGACATCCAATTTCAAAAGGAAATCTCCACCTCTTTCTACTTTCTTCACACACAACGCTTCCTCAACAAGTGGCGTGCTTGGTTATTCTGTAATACTATATCGGCGTTCTTCAAACGTCAACCATGGAGGCCCCTTTTCCCGGTTCCTTTCATCGATTTTGCACTCTGGAGGAGCACGTTATTATAGCGGCTACGCAGTTGATCAGTTCTCGGACGACGAGTACGAATGCGATTACGAGAATAACCCGGTACCTTTTCTACTCTTTCGTGTTAATAATATAATATTATATAGTGTACTCTACGCGTTTCGAAAAACCTCTGGAATTTAGGGTTTTGATGCCTTTTAAGTGCCGAACTCATTTGGATTATGCTGCATACCAGTATCAACATCAAAATCGTTCTTTTGAAATAGTTGTCAATAAGTTTCTTGTCATTTTCTATCCAAATTACTGCATCCAAACTAATTCTGAAGTCGCATGACCCGTTTGACATCCGCAGTCTAAGTTCTCAATTCTAAGAACACATATTAAAGTTAAAATTCACAAACTTGTTATCACAGGCATCATCATCAGTGGCAAACATTGACGAATGGAAATGGAAACTCAGCATGCTGTTACATAGCAAAACAGAGCAAGAGATCATAACCAGAGACAAAAGAGACAAGAGAGACTATGAACAAATCTCTAATCTCGCCAAGAAAATGGGCCTTTACTGGTAGTTGACTTGATATCTACATCCTTTTATCCCTTTTCACCATGTTCATCACTATGCACATGTATTCTTTTTCCTTCTTCTCACACTAATCATCGCGTGTTCAGTGAAATATATGGAAAAGTAGTAGTTGCAAGCAAGGTTCCACTTCCCAACTACCGCCCAGACCTTGATGATAAACGCCCCCAAAGAGAGGTAAAATTACTTACAGTTTCTTCAAGGGAATTCTCTTACATGAAAATGGTGATAGATACTTTAGTCTTAATAGTCTATTAATGTAGGTAGTTATCCCCTTAAGCTTGCAAAGAAGAGTAGAAGGTTTGCTCCAAGAACATCTTGACCGAATGCAGTTGACTTCTGGAGATGCTGCGAGTGAATCTAGTCAGCAGGCTGAGCTGGCGAACAAGGGTAGTAATGGTAATCCAGACCCTTTAGTAGACGGATCTCTCATGGAAAAAGTTCTTCAAAGAAGGAGTTTACAAATGAGAAACATGCAAAGATCTTGGGAGGTAGATATTGTCATATTGAATATAACTTCACAACAAATAACAAGTCTTGAATTTTCTACACATTATCAGGTTATTAAACAATTATTCATTGTACAGGAATCACCAGAAGGCAAGAAAATGTTACAATCGCGTATGTCACTTCCTGCATTTAAAGAAAAGGAAAGATTGCTTCAAGCAATTGCACAGAATCAAGTTATTATCATATCTGGAGAGACTGGATGTGGAAAGACCACTCAACTTCCACAATACATTTTGGAATCTGAGATAGAATCTGGACGTGGGGCCTTCTGTAACATACTGTGCACTCAACCACGGAGAATCTCAGCCATGGCTGTTGCAGAAAGAGTATCTACTGAAAGAGGCGAACCACTTGGTGAATCAGTAAGTCCTTTTTTACCCTTCACTTAGTTTTTATTCTTCAAAAGAAACACTTTTATCAGTGATAATTGATAAAGTTTTCTTTTTGTTAGGTTGGTTATAAAGTTCGGTTGGAGGGTATGAAAGGAAAAAATACACATTTACTATTTTGTACAAGTGGGATTTTGCTTAGGAGGTTACTAAGTGATCATAACTTGCATGGTGTAACTCATGTTTTTGTTGATGAAATTCATGAACGTGGCATGAATGAAGGTGTGTTTTTTTTTTTTACTTTTTATAATATGTTCTCTTTTTACTATCTTTAATTGTTTTTTTTTTTTTTAAATTTTCAGACTTCTTATTGATTGTATTGAAGGAACTTCTTCCACGTCGTAGGGACTTAAGATTGATACTCATGAGTGCTACATTGAATGCTGAATTGTTTTCTAATTATTTTCAAGAAGCACCAATGATTCATATTCCAGTATGGGTTTTTGTTTTCTTGTTAAAGTTACTATTTTTATGCTTTCTTTAATCTAATTTATTTGTGTTTTAATTTAGGGTTTCACTTATCCAGTGAGGGCACATTTTTTAGAAGATATACTAGAGATAACGGGTTACAAGTTGACTTCTTTCAACCAAATCGATGATTATGGTCAAGAAAAGTTATGGAAAACACAAAGACAGTTACTTCCACGCAAAAGAAAAAACCAAATTACTGCTCTTGTTGAGGTATTTTTATAATTTTATCTGGTCAAATGTAGTCAACCCTGATATAACTTCTGATACTGAAAGTCTGAATATGTTAGGATGCGTTGACTCAGTCAAACTTTGAAAATTATAGCTCGAAAGCTCGCGATTCTTTATCTTGTTGGACACCAGATAGTATCGGATTTAATCTTATTGAAGCAGTTTTATGTCATATTTCACGTAAAGAAAGACCAGGGGCGGTTTTGGTATTTATGACAGGGTGGGATGATATTAGTTGTTTGAAAAGTCAACTCAAAGCCCATCCTTTACTTGGTGACCCTAACAGAGTTCAATTGCTGACATGTCATGGTTCCATGGCAACATCCGAACAGGTACTAATTCGATTCTTTTAACCTTATACATACATACATACATACATACGTACGTACGTACGTACATGCATACGTACATACATGTATACATACATACATACATACAGACATATATATATATATATACATACATACATACATACATACATACATACATACATACATACATACATACATACGTACGTACGTACGTACACGTACGTACGTACGTACGTACGTACGTACGTACGTACGTACGTACGTATATACATACATCCATACATACATCCATACATACATACATACATACATACATAAATACATACATACATATACATACATACATACATACATACATACATGCATCCATACATGCGTACATACATACATCCATAAATACATACATTGATACATACATAAATACATACATACATACATACATAAATTTTATATCTTTTTTCTTTATGCAGAAACTTATATTTGAAAAACCACCTCCAAATGTGCGTAAAATAGTACTTGCTACAAATATGGCGGAAGCGAGTATTACAATTAATGATGTGGTTTTTGTGGTTGATTGTGGAAAAGCTAAAGAGACAACTTATGATGCATTGAATAATACTCCATGTTTGTTACCTTCATGGATTTCACAAGCATCTGCTCGCCAAGTAAGCTACCTTTGACTTTGTTGACCATCCACTTATTATATATATATATACATATGCTAACATGCACCAACAAATTTGCTAACATGCACCATAGACTATCATGCACCAAAATACATACATTTCTTGCCATTTTGGAATGGCTATATGCTAACATGCACCAACAAATTTGCTAACATGCACTATAGACTATCATGAACCAAAATTGTTTCCCTTTACCCCATCAACTTTACATTTTTATATTTTTGGCCAAAAACTTTCATTTTTCACCTTTTGCCACATCCAGTTTTTCCTTAATACAATTTATCCCTATCATTTTTTTTTAACACTTTTGGCCAATTTTTGTACTTCGCCACACCCAGTTTTCTATTTTTACAATTTTCGTTCACATTTCACTTTATTATTGATCTGGTGTAAACTTTTTTCATATTTTCTCCAACTTATTTTACAATTTTGTTTTTCCATTTTTTATAAAACTTGCATAGAAATATTTTTTCAACTTATTTGTACAAATTTAGTTTTTTCTTATCTTTTTCTAAATCCTTTTCGTTTTAAGTTTTTACGTAAGATTGCAATTTTTTCCCGGTTTTATGTACTTGGTTTTTAAGTTTTTTATAGATCTTTTCGATTTTACAAATCGTTCTTCTTTTAACAGATTTGTTGTCCAAATTGTTTCTAATTTTTTTTTAATTTTTTTTAGAGAAGAGGTAGGGCGGGGCGTGTACAACCAGGAGAATGTTACCATCTTTACCCTCGATGTGTTTATGATGCTTTTTCTGAATATCAACTACCCGAGCTTTTAAGAACCCCTTTAAATTCTCTTTGCTTGCAAATAAAAAGTTTGGAAGTTGGTAGTATTGGAGAGTTTTTATCTGCTGCTTTGCAGCCACCAGAGCCATTGGCTGTAAGTGTGAACTTCTCTTAAATCTTTCAATCTCCATTTTATAATAAATGATTGAGTAAATTACAGTTTTGGTCCCTGTGGTTTACACCAAACTACAGTTTTGGTCCTAGTTTTGAAAATCTTACACCGGTGGTCCATGTGAATTCCAAATCTTTCACTTTTGGTCCTGTGGTTTCCAAATCTTTCACTTTCACTCCCTATGGTTTACACAAACGGTAAAAGAGGGAGGGACCAAAAGTGAATGATTTGGAAACCACAGGGACCAAAAATGAAAGATTTGAAAACCACATGGACCACCGGTGTAAGATTTTCAAAACTAGGACCAAAACTGTAATTTGGTGTAAACCACAGGGACCAAAACTGTAATTTGCTCTAAATGATTTGAGTTGCTAAATGCTAACTTTAATTTATTATAGGTCCAAAATGCTGTGGATTTTTTGAAGATGATTGGAGCTTTAGATGAAAATGAAAATCTCACACATCTTGGTTAGTGTATATTTATTCAAATTTTATTTGTTCAAGATTTTCTTTTCTCATTTATTTTTAAAATGTAGGTAAATATTTGGCAATGCTTCCATTGGATCCTAAATTAGGGAAAATGCTGATAATGGGTGCTTTCTTTCGTTGCTTTGATCCTATTCTTACAATTGTTGCTGGACTTAGTGTCAGAGATCCTTTTCTTTTGCCTCAAGAGAAGAAAGATGTGAGTAATACAACTATTTTTTACAGTTTCACAATCTTTTTTCATAATTGGTCCCTATTTCATTGTTTTGTAACACATTTGGTCCATGATGCTGAACCGGTTTGTTTTTGTTTGGTCTTTTTCTTTATCTTATCTTTATCCACACAAACAGAGTACAAATACCTAATTTAAGTGGATAAACGAGAAAGGAAAAGACAAAAATGCCCTTGTGTGCAAGGCGCGTAATAGGGTCTAATGGACAAACAAATGGTGAGTGTGAGTGAATGTGTTGTGAAACAGTGATATAGGGACCAAAAAGGAAAAATATTCTTTTTTGGAACCAACCAAAAAATGCATATAACACACATTATGAAACAGTGAAATAGGGACCAAAAAGGAAAAAATGATTCTCTTCTGGACCAAGCCCAAAAAATGCATATAGCATAGCGTTGTTATATAGGGACCAAAAAGGAAAAAAAAAAAAAAATCTTTTTTGGACCAAACTAAAAAATGCATGTAACACAGCATTTTGAAAGAGTGAAATAGGGACCAAAAAGGAAAAAAAGATTCTTTTTTGGGCCATACCCAAAAATTACATATATTACAACATGAAATAGGGACAAAAAGTAAAAGATCAAACAGAGGACAAATAAGCCATTCAAGTGGATAAAAGAGAAAGGAAAAGACCAAAATGCCCTCATGTTCAAGACACATGATAGGGCTTAACAAACAAAAAATCGGTAAGTGGCACGGACCAAATGTGTAATGAACAATGAAATCGGGACCAAAAATGAAAAAAAATTCTTTTTGGACCAAAATCGAGAAATTTACTCTCTTATATATGGTTTATAACACATGATTATATTTATTGTACATGTTTTTCAGCAAGCTAGTACAGCAAAATCAAGATTTTCTGCAAAAGATTACAGTGATCATATGGCTCTTGTACGCGCATATGAAGGATGGAAAGAAGCTGAAAGAGAAGGATCTGCTTATGAATATTGCTGGAGAAATTTCCTTTCTGCACAAACACTTCAAGCCATACATTCTTTAAGGAATCAATTTATTCACATTTTAAAAGATGCTCAATTGCTTGAACCTGAGACAGGTGTCAACAACCGATTGAGTCATAACCAATCATTGGTTAGAGCCGTCATATGCTCAGGCCTCTTTCCTGGCATTGCATCTGTTGTGGTATGTATGTATGCTTATTTTATTTAATTTTCAAATACAATTGAATGATAGATGGATTCATACGTAAAAGAATCTCTGATAAAGTCCCATTATTTTGAGCCAATTTATGAAAAAGTCCCAAAATTAATTTTAGAGTAAATTACAATTTTGGTCCCTGTGGTTTACACAAAATTACAGTTTGGTTCCTAGTTTTGAAAATCTTGCATTGATGGTCCCTTTGGTTTTCGAAATTTTCACTTTTGGTTCCTGTGGTTTCTAAATCTTTCACTTTTGGTCCGTACCTTTGTTATTGTTTGTGCAAATAATAGGGACCAAAATTGGAAGATTTAGAAAGCAACGGGACCAAAAGTGAAAATTTTGAAAGCCGCAGGGACCACAAATGCAAGATTTTTAAAACTAGGACCAAAACTGTAATTTGGTGTAAGCTATAGGGACCAAAACTGTAATTTACTCTTAATTGAGTAAATTACAATTTTGGTCCTTGTGGTTTACACAAAATTACAGTTTGGTTCCTGGTTTTGAAAATCTTGCATTGATGGTTCCTTTGGATTTCAAATCTTTCACTTTTGGTCCCTGTAGTTTTTAAATCTTTCACTTTTGGTCCCTACCTCTGTTATTGTTTGTGCAAATAATAGGGACCAAAATTGAAAGATTTAGAAAGCACCGGGACCAAAAGTGAAAATTTTGAAAATCACAGGGACCACAAATGCAAGATATTTAAAACTAGGACCAAAACTGTAATTGGTGTAAGCTATAGGGTCCAAAACTGTAATTTACTCTTAATTTTATTTACAGAAAAGGACAACATACCGGCTAACGTATTCAGTTTAGCCCTTTCTTCCGGTTTACCAGGTTTCTTAAATTGGAAATCTCCAGTAAAGTCCAATTATTTTTGGTCTGTTTATGAAAAAGTCCTATTATTTTGTGTAAAAAGATTCAACATTGGGACTTTTTCATAAACTGACCAAAAATAATGAGACTTTACTGAAATTTTCCATTCTGGGAAACGTGGTAAACCGGATAAAAGGGCTAAACTGAATACGTTAGCCGGTATGTTGTCCTTTTCTGTAAATAAAATTAATTTTGGGACTTTTTCATTAACTAGCCCAAAATTATGGGACTTTATTGGAGATTTCCCTTTTTATACATATCTGAAAAACAAACATTAATCTTGTAGCTTTTTTGTATTCGTGCAGCATAGGGAGGCATCCATGTCCTTCAAAACCATGGATGATGGCCAGGTCTTACTTTATGCGGTAAGTATTAAACCGAGTCTTGGTATTTTTGGGCAAAATGAAATAATAGCAACGTACTTTCATTTAGTTGTTTCATATAGCATCTTACTTCCCGTTCTTTATATAAAAGCATTATACTTTAATCTTTTTTTCTTAAGTAAATTCATTTTTGTTTCTTGAGTGCAGATTTTTTTTTTTCAGTTTTGGTCCCAAAAAGTTTACTTGCAATTTTGGTCATTATTTGAGGTTTTTGTAACGTTTTTGGTCCCTCTTCAGAGTAAAATGACTATTTTTAGAACCAAAATTGCAAAAATCAGCTACCTTCAGTGACCGGTAATAGTCATTTTACTTGTACTAAAATCGTTATGAGAACTCAAATAAGGACCAAAATTGCAAAAATCAACTATACTTAGGGACCAAAGATGTAACTTACTCTTTTTCTTATTAAGATACTGTACTTTGAAAAATCTACCATTTATAACACTCTACTATACTTACAATTTTGTATTTGGTAGATATTTCTAAAGTACAATGATATAATAGGAAAAAAAGTTGAAGTTCGTTGCTATTTATTGCACTGTATGTTATAATGCTCTCTGCGAATGGATTTACTAGATTGGACCTAATAGGAAAAGGATTCTGTTGTATTTATAGGATTTTATTATACTTAATGTTCCCAAAAGATTATTTGTAAAAATATTTGGATATCTATAGTTTCAAGTAATGTAAAATCTTTATGATATCTTTTCAGAATTCTGTCAACACACGATACCAAACGATTCCATATCCATGGCTGGTATTTGGAGAAAAAGTAAAGGTCAACACCGTATTTATACGCGACTCCACGGGCGTCTCTGATTCAATTCTAATTCTCTTCGGTGGCGGTTTAGTCAATGGCGTTTCGGTAATTTCAACTTTGATAAATATTACAAGACGCGTCTTGCTTTTTACACGTTCTAATACGGCTTTCTTTTTTATAGCCTGGACACTTGAAAATGCTAGGGGGGTATATCGACTTTTTCATGGACCCCACTTTGGCCGAGTCCTTAGTCAACTTAAAGCAAGAACTCGATCAACTCTTACAAAAAAAGGTCAGATTTTTAAAATAAATAAAAGGGTTATTGTCATAAAAGCCCTTACGTTTGTAAGAAATGTTCGGGTTTACCCTTTTATGTATTTTTCTTCATAAAAGCCCTTAAATTTATGTATGTTTCATTAAAACCAGGAATGTTCGGTTTTACTGCCAAACTTAAGGGTAAAACCGAACATTCCTGCCAAACTTAAGGGATTTAATGAACAAAAATAAATTTAAGGGCTTTTATGAACAAAAAATACATAAAAGGGTAAACCTGAACATTTCTTACAAACTCAAGGACTTTTATGACAATAACCCTGAATACAATATACAAAACACTTATAGTAATATCATGGTTTTTTTTTTTATAATCATGCAGCTTAAAGATCCGGATATTGACATCCACAAAGAAGGCAAGTATTTAATGCTTGCGGTTCAAGAACTTGTGTCGGGAGACCAATGCGAAGGGCGGTTCGTATTCGGGCGTGAAAGCAAAAGGGTAAAAGAGTCAAACAACAATGATAGGTTCACAAGAGACGGATCAAACCCTAAAAGCTTACTCCAAACGCTATTAATGAGGGCGGGCCACTCGCCTCCAAAATACAAAACGAAACATTTAAAAACAAACGAATTTCGCGCGTTAGTGGAGTTTAAAGGAATGCAATTCGTAGGAAAACCAAAGAGAAATAAACAACTTGCGGAAAGAGACGCGGCGGTTGAGGCGTTAGGGTGGTTGACTCACACTTCGGGTTTAAAAAAAGACGAACATGATGGTGACGATTCTTCGCCTCTTGATTTGACCGATAACATGTTGAAGCTTTTGAGTAAAAGGAGAAAACCGAACTCGCGTTCGGGTCGAACGTGAAATATATTTTTATTTATAGAGTTTAGAAAAAAAGAGGATTTGGTTTTGGTTTTTGAGATGCGGGAAATGCCAAGTGGCGTGAAAGAGGCCCGGGCTGGTATGAGGACGTGTGGGACCCGTTGGGACGGTTTAGGGCAAAATTGGCAAAGAGAGAGAGAGGTTGGTGAGTAGTTAGATTTTGTGAAAGCAATTATTTGTGTACTTGGAGGGGAAATTGTAATCGTTTATTTAAGCTTATAAAAGATGGCTTGGCCTCTTTAGAGTGGAAGTGGCCTTTGACAAATGCAATTGGATGGATTATAGTTGTAATTATATATTTATATTTATAAAATATAATGACAATTATTTAGTGCTGATGATTCTTTAGTCGGCTATTACCTATAATATGGAAGTTGGCTTATTCTTGTTGATTGCTACTAGGTGGTATTATAATGACTTATTCTTCTTTCATTTGTTGTTTAGGTGTTGATACCCATATGTTGATGAAGTACTTGGTGTTGATGTGGATTTTGTATGTGGTAAAAGAATTTGATGTGTGTTATCTAGCTCACCCTTTTCTTGTATGCTTCCTTCGAGTTGTCATCGGACAACGGCTTCCTATCTTTCTTTTTGCTTTTATAACGTCTTAAATTTCATAATCAGTTTTTCATTTTGAAAAAAAAAAAAAGTGTTAAGTGTCCGAAAATTATTGCAATGTTGTAGAAACCATTTAAAACACCATAAGATTCAATCGTTTGAATTAAGGGAACCGGGATTCAAAAATCCGTAGAAATAAAATACAGTTTAATAAACATAAGCCAATGGAAGTCTAAAATTGTAAGCATGCCATATGCAAGTAGAGTAAGGTCGCGCCCAAAGTACCTAAAAACATTTAAACTGAAATAGTAATCACAAAGTTTAGTGAATTTTCCAGAATAGCATGCATTCCATTACATAACAAATACAATACAATATTCTCCTAGAGGGCGCCAGGAGTTGTCCAACCCTAATGAGCGTCACGTACAATCTGACCCTACTAGGCATCAACCGCGGTCCAATCCTGTCGGTCGGCCATCAGGCACAGTCTAACCCTAAGGACGTCAGCAACAACAGTCACACACAAGCCCTACTACTAACAAGCATCGTCAAGTCTGCCAAGAAAGCAACAACTATAGTCCAACTCTGTCGGGCGTCAAACACAGTCCAACCCTATGGGCGTCAGACACAGGCCAACCCTAAGAGCATCAGGCACTGCAGTCAAGAACATATCACACAACTAGCTATCATCAAACAAGATTACACTGGTCTAAGCATACAATCCTACCCTAACGGGTCTTACGCTTCCTACGCATGCAACGTCACATATAGTATAGTGAGGAGACTCACATAATCATGAGATAGTGACACAACATCGGATTCCTGAAGAAGCAACAACACGAACCTCCTAATCCATCATTACATATAACTCAATCTCCCAAACCATATTAAAGGTTAATCCTTTAGTCCATATCTTAAATCCATCAAGTTTGACCAAAAGTCAAACTGGTCAAAAAGTCAACCATCAACGGTCAAAGTTAAAGTAAATAGTTGGGACTCATGTAGCGACCATAAACCTTCGTGCCGCAAAGGGATGCGGTCCAGAAACGAGATTCCACCAGGGATAGCATTATCCCCATATGTTAGTGACGTTAACACTGCATTTCCCAACTTTCCAATTAAGCACTTAATTCGCTAGACTAGGGCTAAATCCTTCCAGCACACATCTGTTAAGTTTCCAAATGACCAAAGCGTAGATTCTATGGACATGTATGTCCAATACATGTTCCACCCCAAAACTTAGGTCAAAAGAAAGATCCAAGTCCCCAAAGGCTTAGACTTTGCATCAAGAGAGCTTGACTTGCTCTCTCTTCTGTATCAAGACTCTAGAAAGGTCTAGAAAATGGGATTAATGATCTGGAGTTCCCCAAACTCCAGAAACACATCTTCCACGGACTAAAACACCATTAAACAATCCTAAATCCAAGATATAAGAACAAATGATCAACAAGTAAGGAACTTTCCACTTACAATGGTCTAAACAGAATAGGAAAGGTTGGGTCTTTGCTGTAGAATACTCCTTGGCACACACACTCCTCTTATCATTTTCAAGCAATCTCCAAAGACCAAGAAATGAGGCTAGAACACAATGGAAGGGTCTCATTCTCGAACTAGGGCTTTTCCTTGGAGGGTAGATGTTGTAAAGGAGGTTGATTTGAAAGTTAGAGCCGTTAAATATGGCTGAAGGCCTGAAACTGTTGGCATTTTATGTTTGTGTCAAAGTGTACATCTGCAAGTTCGAAAGTCACCTTTTGTCCAAAACCAGTCTAAGTGAAGAACTTATGTAAAGACCCTGAAGCCAACTATAAAGTCTCTACCCCGAAGGCTGTTTTGTCTTTTTGTTATTGGGGTACATGCACAAAACTTTTCTTGAGTTGGCTAGTATGCACCAAGCATGTGGCGTAGGATAGTGATGCCAGGTAGTTAGACACACATCCTTTTATCATTTGTAATAACATTCCCCCATCTAATATATATATCATGGTGAATCTAGGATTGAGAAATAGAGCTTGATAGAGAGAGAATTGTTCTTGAAGCTTTGCTCATCTTTGTGATTCAGAGCACAATATACTTATACTCAATCCTCCTTAATCTAAGCATTCGACAGACTGCTTATTCATACGGTCCTTTATTGATATATTATTTGTTTGTATTAATCTATTACTTGCTATTCCAAATCCTATTTTGTTCTTACAAGTGGTATCAGAGCGAGATGCAACTCTTACATTTTAAGAGTAGTTGTTGGGATTTGATCATAATTAATAACAAAACATTCATACAACGGAAGACTTAACAAGATCAAATCACCTAAATATCTAAGAACATAGTTCAGGATCATGTAGTTCATAACAATTATTGCAACTACAAGATGAACAAAACTGTACCTCAACTAATCTCTTTCTTGAAGATCGAGTTAATGCCACCTTGTATTGGATGAACAAGATCCAAAGTAGAATCCATCTGATGATTCACACCTAGGAATTCCTGAAAATCAGACAGATAGGACTTCCACTTGGGAAGGAGGCAAAAATCTCAAACCCTAGAGAGGGGTGAGAAAATCGCAGAAAGAAGGAGGGGAAGGGTTTTTGGCGGCTCACTTGGAGGCAAGAGATGCTTAGGGTTCGACCCATAAGTCTCTAGTTATACTGGAGGGCTCATAAGGTTTCAAACTTCAGGAGCCTCCATACACTTAGCCCTGGGACTTGTTTCAATTAATTAAACACTTTAATTAATAACAATCCAATCCCCGTAATTAATTTCTCCAAATTAATTCCAAATTAATTTCTTAATTAGTTACAAATTAGTTTCTAATTAATTTATCTTGACATGATAAATTAATAAACTAATTTCTGATATTTATTTTTTGTCACTATTTGTTTTTCTCAGTCATGACGGCAACCCAAAAGGACCCTGCTATTATTCGAAATATCACCAATAGTTAATGACCTTGGACGCTATTTCCAACAGTCTCCCACTTGGACAAGTCATCAACTTTTGTGTGGTCTAATATTATCTGATAATCAGTAGAGAGTATGTCATCCAATACAACTGCCAAACTCTGATCAAAGTTAAGAAAATGGGGTGCGGTGTATGATCTACACCGACTGTAAGAGTCCGAGGCACCTGATGGATCAGCCAAATCAGAATATGCGACAGAGGAGGTGGCTTGATGTGGTTAAGGAATATGATTGAGCGATCCTTTATCACCCCGGGAAGGCCAATATGGTGGCCGATGCTTTGAGTCGACGGGTGGTCAGTACACCCCTCTACGTCATGTGTTTGAGGTGTTAGGATTTCTATGCCCTAGATTAAACTATCATGGCAGCAAAAACATAAAAAAATTATCTAAGGCAAGTAACAATTACTAAAACCTACAAGGATCCTACCTAATGATGTTTACAACAACAAGAGGGATCAAAATTACCAACCTTTTAGAAAAACCAGTTTACTTGAAGAACCCTTGATGTGGATCGAATCCATGCTAAGGAAGGTAGTACCCAAAAGAGAGTACCTCTAATGATTCACACCCAATAAGTCTAAATTATTAAGTTAATTGGTTAATTAAGAAAACTCGCTATAAAACCCTAGAGAGGGATTATAGATTCTGCTAAGAGAGAAGAGAAAACTCTAAGTCTGAGAGACCTCTAGGAGTGGGATGGAAATAATGAGTGCGAGGGAGGGGTTTTTATAGCTTGCAAGGATGCTTAGAGATAAACCTGATTTGAATTCAAATCGGATAATGATAATTGATTAAATAATCCATCTTATCTTTAATTCAAATCTTATCCTTTCATCTTATAAGTGGTGAACGAAATTTAGAAGGATAAACCCTTCTTAATTTCGTCCCATATCCTCATCCCTCAACATTATCCATTGCCCAATTATTGAACAATTAATATTTAGTCCCTGCATTTTTAATTAACCCTAAATTAATTCTAATTAATTCAAATTAGTTCAAATTAATTCCATACTAGTTTCTAATTAATTTATCATCACATAATAAATTAATAAACTATTTATTTTTCTCTCTCAATTAACTCTAATACCATTTGGACTACTGTAGGTAACCTAAAAGGACCATGCTATTAATGGAAAGTCCTTACCAATTAGTTATGATCTTGGACACTATTCTAACATGAGGATGACCATAGTTACACCTTTGTTGGAGAGGATTCGTGTAGCCTAGGTGGAGTCAAGTCAAGTGGAAAAGAAAGAGGGTAAGAGTGGTAGGTCAACCGGCAGAGATGGTTACGGATGGACGGGGCTTTTTGACTCATTATGGGTGAGTGTGGGTTCCTAGGATGGGCGAGGCCCGTCAGATACCTTTGGATGAGGCAAACAAATATAAGTTTCATCAAAGATGTATCAGATCTTCGTGAGGGCTACTGCTGGTGGCCTGATATGAAGCAGGATGTAGCATGGTATGTAGAAAGGTGCTTGACCTGCCGTATGGTCAAGGCTGAACATCAAAGGCCTGAAGGCAAGCTCCAGCCGTTAGATATTTTCGAATGGAAGTGGGAGCATATCACCGTGGATTTTATCACAAAGTTGACAAGGACTGCTCGAAACATGGATATTATATAGGACATCGTGGATTGTTTGTATAGGAGTGCCCACTTATTGCCAATTCAAGAGACTTTTTTCGCAGAGCGTTTAGTTGATCTTTATGTTCGAGAGGTGATTAGTCGTCATGGCGTGCCCATTTCAGTGATATCTGATCGAGATGTCAGGTTTGAAAGGTTTTCTGCAACTATGAACTAAAAATCCTAAGTTCACATGCAACCTATTTAGATCTAAGTTTTTTTCCTAATTAAACATATAACAATAACAATTCCTAGAAGGCCAGAAAAAGATTAACTAAAAGAAAGATCAAGAAAAACCAACCTTTAGTGAATCTTGGAAGCAAAGCAACAGAAACCTCTTGCCTCAAATGTAGTCACACCCTAGCTTGGAGTTGTTGGCCGAAAATACCTTTAGAGAGAGCTTCAAAATCGTGGCTTTAGGGTTAGGGTGAGCCTCCCTATTTATAGGCTCCAAATGGTGATCAGATAAACCTTAAAGATAAACCTTTTTGAATTCAAATTAAGATAAGCCTTTATCTTAATAATTCAAACCCTTTTATCCTCATTATCAAAATCGAAAATAAATATATTTCCATATATAATTTCGACCACCACTCTTACTCACTCAACTGTCACTTACTCAACTATTGAATAATTACAGTTTTAGTCCCTGCACCTTAATTAATCAATTTAACTGCCAAATTAATTCCAATTAATTCCAGAAAAATTTCTAATTAATTATTATAGTTTCTAATTAATATATTATCACTTAAATATATTAATAAACTATTTATTTAATTTCTATTGATTTATTAATCACATAATAAATCAATCTTTCTCTCTACCAGACTTTCTGCCAATCCTCCAACTATGAGGGCAACCCAAATGGACTATGCTACTATTAATTAGATAAATACTAATTATTAGTCATGGCTTAGACACCTAATCCAACAGTCTCCCACTTGGATAAGTCTATGACTAAAATTACCAATTTAACCTTTAATTAATTAGCAACTGTAGCTTCCTAGAAACCACTGCCGAACTCTGACCTAGTCAGTTCTGTCCAATGATAAGTGATCATATGATCCTTCGTCCAACATGATATTTTTCAGACACGAGACATGGACTAAGATCAATCTCTGTCCGATATTCTGTTTCCCGATTTCCGATTTTGCTTATGACTTTGGGACTTCTAATTGAACACATCAATTTAGTCCAGGCTGGCCAGCACTTTAGTCAACTTCAAAATCATCGAGAGGCCTACAGATATCTGTTTCCCATCAGGGTCAAGGAACGAATAAGCTTTGACTTATATGCTTATATCTTTTACAAGTCAAATCATTCACAACAACATGTTTTATAACATCGAGTTACCGATGCGTTTTCATATTATCAATGAACAACTGCCTTGTAAATCATAACTCATATCTCTCCACTTCAAGATCATAAGATATTATCGTCTCAACATTGCTTGTGATATAATCCATGAAGCAATCTGTTGAGCGTGGGTTTATCCAATACTCAAATCTCTATTTCTAAGTACTCATGAATGTTGCAGCAATCCTATTGCTATGTCTAACTCCTTAGACAGTCTACAAACCAATTCATGATAGTCTTGATTCAATACTTACTTCCCAAAGTATGAGCGACTGTGGACCTATCTGAATAATTAAATTATTCGGGAAGTAAAACATGCAAAAGTGAAACATAAAGATATGACTGGCAGCTACTCCTGCTTATTACCAAGTCTCCACAAGGTAATCACCAAGTCGGACCTTGTCATAAACTGTTATCGGTTTCAAGATTTCTTTTAAACTTTCAATTCTAATTTTACATCTATGTCTTTATCAACCTTACACTCTTTCTATGTATCCAAAGTATCTTATACTTATACATTTTATTGCAGATGATCCAATCGGATGCTCATCCGATAACATCTCAATATGTTATCCTGTCAATTTCTCTTTTAACTCCATTCTGTGTACTGTGACTTCCTATGGTTCTGGGTCTGCACCCCAAGACTATTTCGAGGTGTTATGATGTGCCGGTGAACCACACGCGCTCCATCAGAATACCAACGAGACTCTTTAACCATGAAGTCCTTTTACATCATGTCCTGATGTTAATAATTACCACTTTGAAAATCTTTCAAATTAATACTATCACTTTCACCCTAATCATTTCCTAATGAATTCTCACTTGAGTTCAACCAATCCATCCAGTATTCCCAGCCAGGCAATGTCCTGAATCCAACTTACTATGCCCTAAGCATTAAGTTATCAGGACATGTTCATGACTTTATGATCGATCCAAAACTTGTGGAACCCGATTTAATCCTATTCCAAACCCTTTCGGAATCCAAGGATTATTTATAATCCTTTGTGTCATGATTTTCGAAAAACTATTTTCCTTTCAGAGACTTTTCTCGTGCATCTTGAATCTTATCAAGATCATGCTTACAATGGCTAGGTCTATGCTGGCGACTTCATCTTTCCAATAGATGACTGTGAATTACATGAGTATGTTGCACCTTCTTTATTTCTTTCATGCCAAGTCATCACACTTTGCAATGACAAGAAAAACTTTTCCTAAGTCTATGCATCTTGAATCTCATCAAGAACATCTTGGCAGAATCTGGATCTATCTCATAGACGTTTACAACCACCTGAGTATGCCGTATTTCTATTAAGGCTTTCATAGCGATCCGTCTCTTAACACCAAGTTATTACACTTCGTAAGGAAAAGAGACGTTTCCTAGAACCATTATTTATCCCACATGTAGGGATAGTGGATAACGGCGACTCCCACTGGCTTTGACACGGTTATAGGCTATTCACAAAATCCAGGACTTATGGCACATTTTGAGAATCCAAACCTTTCTGACATTTTAATGGAAATCTTTCAGCCCTTTCTCAAAATCCAATCCTTTGGCATATTTTGAGAATCTGAATATCCTTTCTTGTGAGATGCCCGTGGGACGAAAACCGGTGCCATGTACTTTTGTAATGGCATGCTCTATGTGTGTCCCTATTAGTGTGCCGGTAAACCACACATGCTCCACTAACAACTCACACTATGCCATGTAGAATCCTCTCGGATTTCATCTTCTATTGAGAGTGCTTTACTCGGAATCAATTGCTTGACTCTGAGTATCGATTCACTCAACTAGATGCTCTGAAGGTATGTATATGTCCATGTTGCTTTCTTTTGATGATTCAGTTACACCCACTGGTTTTTAGACCACGTGTAAAATCAATCAAATTTTCACACAGACCGTGTCTCGTCCTAAGGTCCTCTTATTTGGCAGCAGCCGGGCTCACCAATGCTTCCAAGTAGTCGGATTGCAAATCCGTACCAAATACAGTGTTTTACCACTAATCAGTATGTCACCCCGATCACAACTACTTATGATGGTGATCAATACTACTGGTTAAGAGGAGATTATGTCAGTTGTAAAGTAGAAATCTGATTTCTGCTCTAAGCCTAGTGATGACTAAAAGGTTCTTTCATTGCTAATCCTAAACTCATTTAGGACTGTCCCAACTCCCACTGTTTCCTTAGACCATGAGTTCTTTCTAAAAGAGCTCTTTAGTTACAGTGGGATAGCTAATGAAACGACAATGCTGATCAAGTTCAGCTGGTCATGAGGTTCAGATGAGCACTACAAGACCCTGGACTTTTTATGTACAAGTGGGATAATCCCAGCTTTACATTTCAGGCAGTGTCTGCAAGACCTACTTAGTCTAGGATGTGGTCGGAGTATGGTTTATATGGACTGACTGGTATAGTGTTCATCTTATTGGAAACTAATTGGCAATGTATCTCATACACCGAGGATCAAACTGTTTCGACCAATGCTCCATTATCTTCCCTAAGACACATTATAACCATTAATATTATTGGAAGAGAATGAATTGTGAAATCTTTTTCTCAGTTTATGTTATCGCTCAGGTTCTGTGGAACTTGTACTTCCTTTGAAGTCCTTGAACTGTTCGAGGTTTCAATTTAATTGCTTATCCCGATTAGCAATGTCATATTCGTCATACCGAATGATGAATATCGTGAAGTACAAACAATTGTGTTCTATATCAAGATTCTAGCAATACACAACAACAGGTGTGTCCATTGCTCTAAATCTCAACGTCCTTTACATATCTATGTAAACTTATGACTTTGTTCAAGACTTGCAATCTTCAGTTGACTCTAAGTCAACTGATTCCAAAATCCTATCCTCTGGATCTTTGGGTGATTCATTTCTTGCCACATGTGCTTTATAAAGAACTTAATCATTATCTGACTCCAAGTCAGATGATTCCAAAGTCCTGTCCAGCTGGATCTTTGGTTGATTCATTTCTTGACACATTAAGAAATTAATTCATCAAGTGACTCTAAGTCAAATGATTCCAAGGTCCTGTCCAACTGGACCTATGGTTGAATTGATTCTTATAACATTTGTATTAACAATCATAAATGACACAATTCTTGAATCCAAACACTTTGGATGCATCAACATTCAAGTTATTACTAATCATACATTCAACACATTCATATAACATTTCAAGGATAATTTCAGACAACAGGTGTTAAAAGAAAATATGACAATTTTATTAAAAGTTAAATCCTTGAACAATGTAATAGACAATGTCAAAAATGTATTTAAAGACTAATAACAATATTTAATATCTATCTAAACTTCAAAACTGCACGAGCTGGAGATCCAATCCAAATGTGCTCCTATGCGACAGAGTCCCGTGCCTTCTTGATTCCCTGCATACAATCCAAAATGTGAATGTCACATTATGTATCAAGAAATCTTGGAACAGGAGTTTTGAGGTTTTTAGATATACCTGAGCTTTCAAAAGAGTTGGAGCGTCTTCCAATCTTTTCGTGACTGTATCCGATTTAGCGGATTCCCAGTTTGAGACATGTCTAGTCGATCTCGACCGTTTCTTGTTACGTCTCTTCACTGGACTTAATCCAGAAGTAGCTGAGCCATTGGAGCTATGCCTGTCCAAGAGTGACTCGTATAAAGTCAACAGTGGACGCATTTCCATGAGGGTCTTTTTCTGGTCTTCCTTTCTATACGTCTGAATGAACAGATCATATTCATTTGTCAGCGAAGCGAGCAGGATGTTAACACTCTCTTCCTGACTCATGGAATAACCAAGTTTATACAATTCGCCTATGTACGCTTCAATCTGAACAACATGCGAATTGATGCTACTTCCTGCTTTCAGCTTGCACTCTGCAAGTCTTTTGAAGATCCTGGTTCGTTCCTCTTCAACTGGTTTCTGGAACTTTTCCTCAACCAGTTGCATCAACTCATATGGCCCCAAGGATTCAAAATCCTTACGGAACTCGGGGTCAATGGTTGATAGCATGAGGTCACGAATCTCTTCGGATTCATCATAAGAACCTTTTATGATGACTTGTTCCCGTGGAACTGGGATCGGATACTCAATGAGATGTAGCTTGCCAGCAATGCCGAGAGCCAGTCTCTAATTGAGAAGCCATTCTTTACAGTTGAGGCCAGTCAGCCTTTCCATATTTGGCAGGTGCATTCTGATGCTTTCAGAAATGGGTGAAGGAGGAGAAGGAGGAGAATTGACACTTGACATCTATAAAAGAAATAGAATTTATTAGTTTAACTGTTCCTTTTAAATAATTACCCAATATATTATTTATTAAGGCTAGGATCCAAAATACCCCAACTATAGTGTGAAGAGGGATGCCGTAATCACAACATAATGGTCATTAAGGTAGATAAACACTTATTAATTTCATCTTATGAAATTCCTAGTTCTGTTGAGATTCATTAAACTCTTCAATGGCATGTTTAATCTCGGATGTGCCCCACTATTTGTGACTGGGATGCCGAGGATCACAAACTGGATGTGAATAACCATGCAAATTAGCTTGGTACTCTCGGGTTAATTATCATCTCTAATTGATGTGCCGGTAATCCACATATGCTCCATCAACAATGATAATACCCGGGAAACCCATTGCAACTCTTTATAAACCCCAATTGGCGTGCCGGTAAACCACACATGCTCCACCAATGTTTCATAAAGTGCAATGTGCAATTTCATGGATTAGCACCAATTCACATTTTTCCTAAAGTAACTAGATTTGGGTTTTATTAAGTGTTCTAGTACTTTGAATCATTATACTTTTATTGATTATTAGGCGGTCCTATCAAACCTGTTCGGCTAACGACCCTCCACTGATCAGGCGAGCGGTGGGTGAGAGTGTTCACCCATTAGACCGCCATTTTATAGACAGTCTCCTTATACCCACTTTATAGATCAGCTTCGTGAATGAGGCCTACTAATGATTTGACTAACCATTTTAATCTTATACATATAATAATAACTTCCTAATTATAATATATATAAGATGTAATTTTTTAAAACTTTTAAAAATTGTTTCTGGTTTATCTTTTAATTTATTGTCGATTTAAACTATTAAATTTCAAATTAAATTAAACCTTGAAAATTGATTTTAATTATCTTTTAATTAACCAATTAATTAAATTAATTAAATTTGATATTTTAAACCTTTTAAAATAGTTTAGGATTTATCCTTTTAATTTTCGCCAATTTAAACAATTAAATTCTAAATTAAATTAAATCCTTGAATTATCTTTTAATTACCAATTAATTAAATTAATTCAAATGTAGATAGGTTTATCAAATCAATCAAATTAATTAAAACCTATCCTTATCCCCTAATTTTCGATTTTTTAGGATAAAGGTTTTAAGGTTTATCTTTTAAACAATTTAAAGTTACCAAAAATAGAATACCTTCTAAACCCTAATCATAAAATCGCCAAAATAGAGGGGAAGGGCTAGGGTTTTTCAAAACCCTAACCCTAATTGTCGATTTGCCCAGAATTAGGGTTTAGAGACTATAAACCCTAATTACAAGGAAAGCAGTTATAGCAATTTAACAAGAAAAACAACCAAATGCTCTGATACCACTGAAAGGTTTTCTGCAACTATGAACTAAAAATCCTAAGTTCACATGCAACCTATTTAGATCTAAGTTTTTCTCCTAATTAAACATATAACAATAACAATTCCTAGAAGGCCAGAAAAAGATTAACTAAAAGAAAGATCAAGAAAAACCAACCTTTAGTGAATCTTGGAAGCAAAGCAACAGAAACCTCTTGCCTCAAATGTAGTCACACCCTAGCTTGGAGTTGTTGGCCGAAAATACCTTTAGATAGAGCTTCAACATCATGGCTTTAGGGTTAGGGTGAGCTCCCTATTTATAGGCTCCAAATGGTGATCAGATAAACCTTAAAGATAAACCTTTTTGAATTCAAATTAAGATAAGCCTTTATCTTAATAATTCAAACCCTTTTATCCTCATTATCAAAATCGAAAATAAATATATTTCCATATATAATTTCGACCACCACTCTTACTCACTCAACTGTCACTTACTCAACTATTGAATAATTACAGTTTTAGTCCCTGCACCTTAATTAATCAATTTAACTGCCAAATTAATTCCAATTAATTCTAGAAAAATTTCTAATTAATTATTATAGTTTCTAATTAATATATTATCACTTAAATATATTAATAAACTATTTATTTAATTTCTATTGATTTATTAATCACATAATAAATCAATCTTTCTCTCTACCGGACTTTCTGCCAATCCTCCAACTATGAGGGCAACCCAAATGGACTATGCTAATATTAATTAGATAAATACTAATTATTAGTCATGGCTTAGACACCTAATCCAACAAGGTTCACTTCCAAATTTTAGAAGAGTTTTCACGAAGACTTATGTGCTGTTTGTTTTTGAAAAATGTAAAACGTATGTAGTCTGCGAACCACATCTGTGGAATAAGATTGGACCAAACGTCTACAGTCTGCAAAAAAAAGACTGTTTGTTTTTTAAAGTCTGCGAGCTGCTAAAATAAACTGATATTTTAACTTAAAAACATTTTCAACAATTCTAGTTTTACAACACTGGAATTTAATTCATACAACCACCGTAACAAATTTTAGTTAAAAGCATTATTCCATGTTCTGCATTAACTGCTAAACAAATTCATCTCGTAAATGAGTCATATGCTTCCGATCCGCTGCACTACCATTTGGGTGAATCTCGTTTTCATAATCATCAAAGCGTACATGGTTATTTTGAAACGGCACACTGAGTTGATCATACTGAGTAAATAACTCAGAATTAGTTAATCTTGTATGCTAATTATGTAGTAATATATAATTATTAATATAAAACTAATGTTATACCAAACCTCAAGTAACATCAAATTAAGACATACAATAAATTTAATGATTATTATTATATAGTAGGATTCAACTTCTTCATATTTAAGTGATAGTAGTTCTACAACATTTCAAACAATAGTATACAATTCAAAATTCATTAAACAATTATCCTAAATTTATTATTACCAATATAAACTTGTAAAAATGATAATTCTAGTGATTATGATTTTAAATTTAATCACAAGTGCCTTATTTTGTACTATACAAATTCGTATTATCTTTTATAACAATAATAATTTAATTTATTAGACGTGTAACTTTAATTTAAATGTTTAATTTTCTTAGTTTTATTGTATCATGGGTCATACATAAAATGATACAAATTTTCAAATACATTGCTAAAAATATTAACTTTAAGAAATATATATTTTTATATTTTAGTTCATTTTGAAATGGTTTGATTTGATTTATATTTTGACAATAGTGGCGATGTTTATAGTAGCCTGTTGATTCTGGAAGACCTTTTGCTATCTATTCTGGAAGAAGAGGACGCACAGACCTGTTTGGATCCACAGTTTTCTAAAAAACAATCATTCTATAAACAAAAGTCTGCCCGCTTGCAGAAAAAAGTGGCCATGAAGAGCTTCTGAAAAAAAAAAACAGCACCTTAGACAACTAACTTCATTTCAGATGCTTGAAGATATGTTAAGGGTGTGTATTGTTGACTTTGGTGGGAGTTGGGATTCCTATCAGCCTCTAACAAATTTCTCCTACAATAACATGTATCACTCGAGTATTGGTATGCCCCCCTTGAGATGTTGTATGGGCGGAAGTACAGAACCTCGATTTGTTGGGGAGAGGTGGGCCAACGTGTATTAGGAGGCAAAAAAGTGGTACTGAAGACAATCGAGCTTATTCAAAGGGTCATATAAAGATTGTAGATTTCCCAGAGTTGACAAAAGAGTTATGCAAATAGACAGCGATCAGATCTCGAATTTCAGGTGGGTGACTTCGTTCTCCTCAAGGTGTGACTATTGAAAGGAGTGATACGGTTCACAAAGCGGGGCAAGTTGGGTGCTAGGTACATCAAACCTTATTGAATCATTGCCCGGGTAGGGAAAGTAGCCTACCAATTGGAGCTGCCCGAGCAGCTCAGCCAGATTCACAACACGTTTCATGTTTCACAGCTAATGAAGTGCGTAGCGGATGAGTCATTTGTAGTTCATTTGGAAGACATTCAGGTGGATGAGCGCCTGAATTACATCAAGCGACCAATTGTAGTGATGGAGAGGAAGACAAAAGCATTGCGCAACAAGGTGATCAGGCTAGTAAAGGTGGAGTGGCAGCACCAGAAGAGCTTTGAGTGGACATGGGAACCGAAGGATGGGATGCAGGAGCACTACCCAGAGTTGTTCGCATAATAGGATTTTGGGGAGGAAATCCATAAAAGTGGGGGTGAATTGTAAGACATGTTTTCCCGATATTAAACTTAAATTCTTGAATAAATAAACTAGGTGGATGGAGGCATTATCGGCAAAGATAGTAGTTCTAAGGAAGGTTTAAGACAGCACGGGGGGGGGGGGGGGAGCTGAGGTTAGTGGCGCTAACTGCCATGGTTAGCAGAGCTAATCGCCACTATTTCAAATCCCTATCTTTCGGGCTTTGGCCCCTATCTAAGGGCACCAAACCCTAGGTTAATGTTCATTATCTGCTTCCATTGCCTCAGTAGCCATCTTTTCAGAGATCTAAACCACTCTCCATTGTTTTCCACCTTAAAGCTTGAGGAGGGTGAAGCTTGAGGAAGAAGAAAGGAAGAAGTGAAGCAATGAGCACATCTACAGCCCCAGTTCTGCAACAACAACTATTTATGGACCTTTGTAAGTAGGAAATCCCCTGTATTCTTGCATTTTTAGTCCTTGCTTGCTTATTTGAGCATCATTTCGTCATTATTGGAATATTGAACTGTGGTTCTTGGAGTTTGGGGAACTCCAGACCACCTAGTCCTTTGTTTTGACCTTATGGAACCCCTGGAACAGTAGTGAGGGTAAACTTAAGCCCTCTAGTGCTCATAGAAGCCCCTTGAGATGATTTCCCAGCCCTTTTGGACATAGGTTTGGGGTTTGAAATGCATAGGACATGCATATCGATAAGTCTCGATTTTTATGAACTTTCAGACGCAATATATGAACCCTGGAAAAGTTATAGCCTCTGTCTTAGTAGATTAAGTGCTTAACAAGGAACTTGGAAACTTCTATCCAAAGATAATGTCATTGTCTTTGGCGAATCCTTCTTTCTAGAAAGCGCCCGTTAGCGGCGCTAAGGGTTCTTGTAGCGACGCTAACCGTTGACTTTGATTATATGACTTTTGGTCAGCTGGGACAGGTTGGGAATTAGATGGTTAGTGTCGGTTCTAGTTGACTTAGATCACTAATTATGTTTTGGTCAGTTTAAGAGGTTCGTATCGACCGATTACCGATGCATTCGTGTGGACAATTTCATCGGATGATTCAGGTGAGTATCCTCACCTTGTTATATGCGATGTTGAAGCATATGAAGAGTAATGTGATCAGGATGATGTAGACTTATGTGATGTATGTGAAGGGATTTGATCATAATAACAAAACATTTGCACAATGGAAGACTTAACAAGATCAAATCATGAGTTTATCCAAGAACATAATCACCAATTCAAATACAATCAGTACTGTTATGAGTTTCAAAATTATCAAACTAATAACTAAAACATTTATGACATCTCTATAGCGAATCTAATGCCTATAGACCTAGTATGATCATCATGCTTGGTCCGCGTCAATGCCTTAGTGAAAGGATCAGCTGGATTCTCCTCGATGATACCTTACTTACTACGATGTCTCCCTCTTCAACTCGGTTCCGAACATAGTGGTATTTCCTGAGTATATGTCTTGATCTCCCATGGTCCTTGGGTTCTTTAGTCAATGCGACTGCACCCTCATTGTCACAAAAAATTTCAAGGGGTCAATTGATGCTGGGGACAACACCAAGATCTCCGATGAAATTCTTTAACCGTGTAGCCTCTTTTGCAGCTTCACTAGCTGCTATATACTCGGACTCACATGTCGAGTTAGCCACCGATTTCTTCTTTGAACTCTTCGAAGTAACTGCTCCTCTATTTAACAGGAATACCCATCCTGATTGTGAGCAAGAGTCATCTCTGTCTATTTGGAAACTTGTGTCACTAAACCCAGTTACTCTTAGCCCATCACTGCCTCCATAAACTAAGAACATATATTTCGTTCTTCTTAGGTACTTAAGAATGTTCTTCACTGCTGTCCAATGTCTTTCACCAGGGTTTTCCTGATATCGGATCACCATGCTTAAAGCATACGAAACATCAGCTCGAGTACACATCATGACATACATGATTGATCCTATATCCGAAGCATATGAGATTCGACTCATTCTGTCCAGTTCTTCACTAGTACTGGGACATAGATCTTTACGTAATTTTTATGCCATGTTGCATGGGCAAGAATCCTTTCTTGGAGTCATGCATCTTGAATTTCATCAAAATCTTATCCAAATATGTACTTTGGCTAAGTCCTATTAGACGTTTTGATATATCCCTATAGATCTTTATACCAAGTATATATGTCGCATCTCCCAGATCCTTTATAGCGAAACACTTCCCAAGCCAAGTCTTCACACTTTGCAACATTGGGACGTCGTTTCCTATAAGTAGTATGTCATCTATATACAATACTAGGAAGACTACAAAACTCTCACTAGCGTTGACATAAATACAGGACTCATCTTGGCTTCTTGAAAATCCAAATTCTTTGACCTTTTCATGGAAGAAAATGTTCCATCCGTGAGATGATTGTTTCAGTCCATAAATGGACCTCTCAAGCTTATGCACTCTATTCAGGTATTTACATGCACAAAACCTTCCGGTTTGCAATATACATATCCTCAAATAGTTTTCTGTTAAGGAAAGCGGTTTATGTAACACCCGGCTTTTAAACAAAAACACCCCTGAAATTTTTTTTCATTTTTAACAAAGGTTTCAGTACTTAAAACCATAAACAAAGGGGTATATTTTAATAAAAACGGGTACAAGCGTATCAAGGAGAGTATAAAATACCGTAGTCTCCTTTGAAGCCGGGCTGCTACTGACAGCATCTAAGAGTCCTACTTCTCGAGTCACGGACTCTATCTATTCCCTTATCAGGATCATGCTAACCTGCAGGGACATTTAACAAACGGTATGAGCTACAAAGCTCAGTGAGTAATCGTATATGCAAATAACACGTATAAAAACACAATCATGTATTTGTCTGGATATCAAATCCAAACTCCTAGCCTTACTGGCTGACCAAATATCTTCTAGGATTTCACATCCTAATCTGTAGCCTTACCGGCTGAATCACAATAACCTGTAATTATCAAGTCACGTTAGTTATTTGCACATATACTCATGTCTAACCAATTCTGTCCCATGTTTCTTAGTCACAATGGACTGCATCATGTGTCATAGCTATATCAGCCGTATCATGTCATTTTCAATATATGTATCATAGCCCGCAGGCCGCACCAGCTGGGTTCAATAACCCGATATCATAGCCAAAAGGCCGCACCATGTACTTGTAATATTATCATAGCCGTATAGGCCGCACCGGAATATCATACAATACAAAATCAAATATGGCTCACGGGTTAGCCCGCTGTTGCCTTGGCTCACGGGTTAGCCCGCTGTTGCCTAGACTCACGGCTTATCCGGTCTTGTCTATATAAGCTTGACTCACAGCTCCGTTCTTGTCTATTAAAGACTCACGGCTTATCTAGTCTTGTCTATATAAGTTTAGATGGGTATATTGACTCACAGCTCCGTTCTTGTCTATAACAGACTCACGGCTTATCTGGTCTTGTCATATCATAGTGTATATATATATATATGTATTGACTCACAGCTCCGTTCTTGTCATCGCAATGACTCACGGCTTATCTGGTCTTGTCTTTTACATATATTTTTACACTTGTCATTTTCGTCCCTCGAAGCCGTTTCAACCTGTAACAGTTCAATCATCATATATCATATATGATATCAGTGAGATTACTCACCTGGATGCTAGCTGCATTTAAATCCCGGTTGTTTCTTGCCTTTGCGTGCACGACAACCATTTTGTCCCGTACCTATAATTCCATTTATTTTAAAATGACTATAGGTTAACAATCATTTCAATTGACTCTAATACACCAGAGTCCTATACAATACAATTGGGGACCATTTCCAAGCATTTCCAATCAATAACCATCATTATAAAAATTTAATACACTTCCCGAAATACGCGTATTCTACTACAGTACTTTCGGGAGGTCGTACACATATTCCGATAATTTTCCATGAAGTTTCACAACATATTAGACCTATGTTTAAAATTTCAGGTCAATCGGATAAGCCTAGCATCAAAATCAAATTTGGAAATTGCACCAAATTTTAACAGGGGGTTTAAGAGCTTCTGCCTCGACCCGCGCCGCGCTCAGTGTGAGGGGCGCGTCGCGGCTACTGAACAGCAGTCCAGAATTCCCGATTTTTATGCTACAAAATCTCATTTTCTCAATTTTAAGTCCTTAATACATGACTTAATCATCAGGGTTTGTTCCCAGACTAATACTATCAACTAACCCTTGGTTTTAACCCATAAAAATCACACATAACTACATTTTCCAAACATTCCCGTTTTTGACATTTTAGCCCAAAAACTGAAATTGTTGGAAATTAGCTACAAATATTGATTTTCTTCATCAAATACAACATTTAGAACTCATTAAAACTCACTGAGATAATGTTGATCACATAATCTCATGATTTAGGGTTCTTGAGCAAAGTTCCCAATTCTCAATAATAACAACATACTTTGATGTTTTACCCATATACTTACAACATAAACATGTTGAAGCTTAAAAATCATGTGAACCTTTTGGATGTTAACTGGAATTTCAGTTTCCAATCCATCCCGTGAAGAACACATCAATTGCACAAAAAGCTTAGGTTAGAACTTTCTTACTAACCTTTTAATGCTCCAAAATCTTCAATTCCAAGCTATGATTTTGATTTCCTACTTCAAGCTTCAATATTTTCCAGAAATTGCTCTCAAAACTCGTCTCCCGTTGCTGCACAAATGGCCAGTCAAAGAGAGAGTCAACTCTCTTATATTTATACCTCAAAACTTTACAATTTTGGTCCCTAAGTTCCATTTCTTGAACTTTGACCACAATAATCAAGTTTTATTACAATAAAACTTTCATTCTTTATACATTTGCCACAACCAACAATATTTTTCATATTTGGTCCTTCACATGGTCAAATGACCAAATTACCCTTTCGTGGTAAAATGACCAAATTTCAGTTTTTATAACATTTTAAGTCCAAAACTCAAAATATTATTTCAAACCAAATACTTTTCTGTCCAAAAAACCAATTTACCCTTCCAAGTTAAAATGACCATTTTACCCTTTTTTATTATATTTATAAAAAGAGTATCTTGGTGTTACAAATTCTCCCCTCCTTCAAAAGATTTCGTCCCCGAAATCATACAAGGAGTTGAGGATTTGTCTTCCTCGTTTCGCTTTCGGTCTTCCACATCATGTCGGAATCTCTATGGTATTGCCTAAGCACTTAACCATACTAGTCTTCTTATCTCGTGGTTATATCACCACTCGCATATCATTCCTCCGGTTGTCCCGGGCACCTTAATCACTTATCTACCTCATTTCAACATGAGGGATTCGTTGGAATTTATCCATTTATGTTCTCAGAACCATGAGACCCATAGGAACTTTATAATTATCTTGAAGTTCATCAAGAAACTTCAATCGGTACACCCCAATTCTTACTCTTAGGGACATATTGAAAAGTTCAATAAATAAGGACTTGACTTTCTTTTCGTCCCAAGTAGATTTTTAGTCTTTCCAAGGGATATTTTGAGCACTGTCGTCTTTCCCTATTTGGAATTTCAACGGTTTTACTCTATGGTTCATGTATTACCGTTATTACTTCTTAGCTATTTTCCAATTTTTCTCGTATTTATCAAGTATTCTTTTTAACTTGCACCACCGTCTAGGATCTAGCCAACGGCTGTTCTCATCTTCGATCCTATAAGTCAAAGGATGACACGGTTTTCCATACTATGCATTATACGAGTCATCTAAATGTTGGTACTAAAACTATCATTATCTACGGGTTCTACCAAAGATAGGCGATCTTCTCATCTTCCACTAGGGTCTGCTGTGCAATTTTTCAAGCACATCTTCTAAAATCTGCGTCATTATTTCACCTCGTCTATCAATTCTGCAATTCCTATGCAGTACTTACCAGTACTTTTGAACTATAAATTTTAAGAATTAATGCTAAATTCAGCAAATAATTCTAGTATTTTGATCCGATACAGTCGACACCTGTAGTGCACGTCAACAATTTTCTTTTTCTATGTAGTTTTTCACTACGTTTCGATCTTAATTTCTTCCCTAGTCGGTACAAATTTGCACTGGTGTCATCAATCAACCTGCAATTACCCATATGGTGTCATACCCATGCGGTACTTGCAAAGACTTTACCACCAAGTCTATAATATTTTCGTCCCATTTCTTCTTTGGGACCTACAACGGTTACATTTTCCGTATGTTTCTAATGATTTGACTGTAATTACACATAAGTCAAACACTTTTCACATGTCTTTCAATGTCTTTCTTTAGTCCCGGCCACCAATACATAGGTTATATCACCCTACACAGTTTGGTACTGCCCCGGACATTTTGCATATCTACCCAAATATACATCTTTTAAGGTAAATTTTTACCTCACGTTTTGCTTTGGAACTCACATATACAACCACCAAGGGTTTTAAATCGCCTTGAGTTTCCAACTAGCTTCTTTCAATAGCTAATCATTCATTCTTCACGTTATTAAATCTGCACATTTCTTCTTGTGCTACCTGAATCAACTCAGGAAATCAATTTGCCACACTCACGTATGTGGTTGTATCTTTCAAAAGATACTCTTTCTAATTCAAGGCATCTATAATCACATCCGCCTTTCCGAGATGGTACAAGATTTCATGACCGAAATCTTTAAGTAACCCATCTATCTTTGTTATCTCATATTCAACTTCTTTTTGATCAATTAAGTATTTCAAACTTATATGATCCGTATAAACAGTAAGCTTTACACCACATAAGTAGTGTCTCTAAAGCTTCAATGCCAAAGTCATAATTGCTACTGCAATATCATGTATCCAAAATCAACTTTGGATGTACTTCTATAATTCAGCTTATCTTCTCTGCTTAGCAATAATGCTAACACCGGAGCTTCACACAAGGTTTATTTCAACCTTTGAAAAGATATTTGTGGTCTTTCTACCACTCAAACTTTTCACTTTTCTTAGTCAACTTTAGTCAACTAAATAGCAATCGAGGAGCAGTTTTCTACAACTCTCTTATAATAAACCGCCAATCCAAGGAACTACAAATTTCAGTCAGATTCCTCAGGCGGTTCCAGTTTTATCACATCATCAATTCCACTGGATTTACTTTGTCATCTTTGGCAGTATTATCATGCCCAAAGAATTGAAACTTCTTTTAGCCAAATTTTCATACGTGGAGAATTTTACATATCACTTAACTCAGTGAAGTAACTCCAATATCTGGTACGAATGTACATCATATTCAGTCTGGTTTCGAGAATATCATATTCTTAGCAGTCAATGCACATATGCCTCAACTTGTCTTTCTTCTTGTCAACCAAGATAGGGTTCCATATAATGACACATTCGGCCATATGAGACCCCAATTCAAAAACAATTTCTTCCAATTGTTTTACCACTCTGCCATCTCTGCAGAGGCAAATCAATATAGAGCCTAAATAACGGGAACGGCTCTCAAGACCAGTTTAATCATAAACTCTTCTCGCCAATCTGACAGAAATCTTGGAAGTTCTTATCAAAAGAAACATCCGAGAATTTATTTAAAGTAGTTCACTACTATCACCGCTTTATTTAGCTTGGCCCATACTAAGTATGCCGACTACAACATCATTTCTTTACTAACTCTTTTCCGAGTTTAAGCAAAGGAAAATAACCGGTATTCTCAACAACGGTTATTTACCATGTATTTTCGTCCATTTCATTTAAGATTTTGAACCATAATGTTCATTTTTCTACAATTCTTGTTAGCACCATTCATTGCTAACCAATTCGTATGCATGATTTCTTCAAATTCATTGGTAGGCATCGACTCTAGATTTATAGGGAAAAATGGCCCCGTAAATCTTAGGCAGACTACCTTCCAGGTGTTCAATATCTTGAACATATTTGCTATCTACTATAGCTACTTCCAATTTTCATCCATAATCGTTGATGAAATATCCAATCAAGACATCAAAGTTACCGATCCCAAGCATAGCTCCATGGATCAAATATAACATATACGGGGAGTATATTTAAAACAATTATATTTGAGACCATATCAGTCTACTCACGAGCTTCTTCCACAGTCTGCTGGAATGCTCAAGGTATCACTGGTCCTTTTCGACCATTCATTTCTTCTTTCTTTCCTGAGTTCATCACCCGTTACTCCACATTTAGCATGTGAGTATGTCATAAGGAAGTGATATATAGTTCCACGCTGGAACCACTTCCGTCCCATACAACAAGCTCGAGCAATCTGCTCCTATCATCTGCAATTTCAGCATGTCAACGGTAGAGTCTCAACCCTACAATTTTCTTAGTGCTTTTCCTGCACTTCTCATAATACATAACTGCTCTGTTTTGGTCCCTTCCCTTTAAGGTTGGACCCAGTCTGTGGTAACTGCTCCTGAAGCGTCCACTAATCGTTTTCTGCTTTTTCTTGTAGTCTCAGCTACTTTTCTTTCACTTTGATATCAATCAGGTGAGCACCCAATTTCTTTCTCTGACCACAGCAACTACTGTTGCTTGTCATGTGGATTTTCTGCTACTTATCTCTTTGCCCCTCGTTCAATGGAGCTTTGAGAAAAGGGCTGGTTCGCCTCTTAAAGCTGCAAGCCCTAAATTCCTCCCAGTAATATTCGCTGCTCATACTTCTTATACGTTAGAAGTCAGCAATAGTTAGGTTATATATGTATAATAACAATTTATATACACCTAACAGTACATCGTGTCTACTGTCTCAAGGTTTAAGTCCAGGAATCTACTCTATAGACACCTAGTTCACTTAAACCACGGCTCTGATACCAACTTGTAACACCCGGCTTTTAAACAAAAACACCCCTGAAAATTTTTTTCATTTTAACAAAGGTTTCAGTACTTAAAACCATAAACAAAGGGGTATATTTTAATAAAAACGGGTACAAGCGTATCAAGGAGAGTATAAAATACCGTAGTCTCTTTTGAAGCCGGGCTGCTACTGACAGCATCTAAGAGTCCTACTTCTCGAGTCACGGACTCTATCTATTCCCTTATCAGGATCATGCTAACCTGCAGGGACATTTAACAAACGGTATGAGCTACAAAGCTCAGTGAGTAATCGTATCTGCAAATAACACGTATAAAAACACAATCATGTATTTGTCTGGATATCAAATCCAAACTCCTAGCGTTACTGGCTGACCAAATATCTTCTAAGATTTCACATCCTAATCTGTAGCCTTACCGGCTGAATCACAATAACCTGTAATTATCAAGTCACGTCAGTTATTTGCACATATACTCATGTCTAACCAATTCTGTCCCATGTTTCTTAGTCACAATGGACAGCATCATGTGTCATGGCTATATCAGCCGTATCATGTCATTTTCAATATATATATCATAGCCCGCAGGCCGCACCAGCTGGGTTCAATAACCCGATATCATAGCCAAAAGGCCGCACCATGTACCTGTAATATTATCATAGCCGTATAGGCCGCACCGGAATATCATACAATACAAAATCAAATATGGCTCACGGGTTAGCCCGCTGTTGCCTTGGCTCACGGGTTAGCCCGCTGTTGCCTAGACTCACGGCTTATCCGGTCTTGTCTATATAAGCTTGACTCACAGCTCCGTTCTTGTCTATTAAAGACTCACGGCTTATCTGGTCTTGTCTATATAAGTTTAGATGGGTATATTGACTCACAGCTCCGTTCTTGTCTATAACAGACTCACGGCTTATCTGGTCTTGTCATATCATAGTGTATATATATATATATATATATATATATATATATATATATATATATATATATATATATATATATATATATATATATATATATATGTATTGACTCACAGCTCCGTTCTTGTCATCGCAATGACTCACGGCTTATCTGGTCTTGTCTTTTACATATATTTTTACACTTGTCATTTTCGTCCCTCGAAGCCGTTTCAACCTGTAACAGTTCAATCATCATATATCATATATGATATCAGTGAGATTACTCACCTGGATGCTAGCTGCATTTAAATCCCGGTTGTTTCTTGCCTTTGCGTGCACGACAACCATTTTGTCCCGTACCTATAATTCCATTTATTTTAAAATGACTATAGGTTAACAATCATTTCAATTGACTCTAATACACCAGAGTCCTATACAATACAATTGGGGACCATTTCCAAGCATTTCCAATCAATAACCATCATTATAAAAATTTAATACACTTCCCGAAATACGCGTATTCTACTACAGTACTTTCGGGAGGTCGTACACATATTCCGATAATTTTCCATGAAGTTTCACAACATATTAGACCTATGTTTAAAATTTCAGGTCAATCGGATAAGCCTAGCATCAAAATCAAATTTGGAAATTGCACCAAATTTTAACAGGGGGTTTAAGAGCTTCTGCCTCGACCCGCGCCGCGCTCAGTGTGAGGGGCGCGTCGCGGCTACTGAACAGCAGTCCAGAATTCCCGATTTTTATGCTACAAAATCTCATTTTCTCAATTTTAAGTCCTTAATACATGACTTAATCATCAGGGTTTGTTCCCAGACTAATACTATCAACTAACCCTTGGTTTTAACCCATAAAAATCACACATAACTACATTTTCCAAACATTCCCGTTTTTGACATTTTAGCCCAAAAACTGAAATTGTTGGAAATTAGCTACAAATATTGATTTTCTTCATCAAATACAACATTTAGAACTCATTAAAACTCACTGAGATAATGTTGATCACATAATCTCATGATTTAGGGTTCTTGAGCAAAGTTCCCAATTCTCAATAATAACAACATACTTTGATGTTTTACCCATATACTTACAACATAAACATGTTGAAGCTTAAAAATCATGTGAACCTTTTGGATGTTAACTGGAATTTCAGTTTCCAATCCATCCCGTGAAGAACACATCAATTGCACAAAAAGCTTAGGTTAGAACTTTCTTACTAACCTTTTAATGCTCCAAAATCTTCAATTCCAAGCTATGATTTTGATTTCCTACTACAAGCTTCAAGATTTTCCAGAAATTGCTCTCAAAACTCTTCTCCCGTTGCTGCACAAATGGCCAGTCAAAGAGAGAGTCAACTCTCTTATATTTATACCTCAAAACTTTACAATTTTGGTCCCTAAGTTCCATTTCTTGAACTTTGACCACAATAATCAAGTTTTATTACAATAAAACTTTCATTCTTTATACATTTGCCACAACCAACAATATTTTTCATATTTGGTCCTTCACATGGTCAAATGACCAAATTACCCTTTCGTGGTAAAATGACCAAATTTCAGTTTTTATAACATTTTAAGTCCAAAACTCAAAATATTATTTCAAACCAAATACTTTTCTGTCCAAAAGACCAATTTACCCTTCCAAGGTAAAATGACCATTTTACCCTTTTTTATTATATTTATAAAAAGAGTATCTTGGTGTTACAGTTTAACATCCATCTAACATATCTCATAGTCATAATATGCAGCTATGAAAAGTAATGCCCTAATAGATTTAATCTTAGCTACTGATGAGAAGGTTTCATCATAATCAATTCCTCGAGTCTAAGTAAAACCCTTCATAACCAGTCTAGCTTTGAATGTGTGAACATTCTCATCTATGTCGGTCTTCTTCTTGAAGATCCACTTACACCCAACGGTTTAAGGTCAAGTGTAGGATCAACCAAATTCCAAACTTGGTTATCATACATGTATTCAATCTCGCTCTCTATGGCCTTTTTCCATTTGGCATCCTGTGGGCTGTCATCGCTTCCTTGTAGTTGGATGGTTCATCGACACGAACCAGTGTATTATCACTGATCAACGTGTCACCTTCAGTAGTAATATGGAAACAATAGAACTTAGGAGGATGACTAATTTTATTGGATCTACGAAGAGGTGGATATATGTCAGTTTCTTCAACAGGAGTCTCATCCTCTGGTTAAGTGCTGGTGTCAGCTAAAGGTTCTTCATTGGTTGACTCTTGAATTTCTTCAAGATTAATCTTACTCCCACTGGCCTATTTGGATTTGAGATCTCTTTTAAGAAAGACTCCCCTTCGAGACACAAACACTTTGTTCTTAGAAGGCTTGTAAAACAAATATCCAAAAGGACTTTCGGGGATCGATAACCAACGAAATGACATTTAGCTGCTCTGGGTTCAAGCTTCTCTTGAGCTTTGCGATGAAAGAATACTTCAAAACCACAAACTTTTACATGTTCCAGTGAGGGACGAACCCCACTCCACATTTCAGAGGATGGCTTTGCAACCTTTTTAGTTGGTACGAGGTTTAAGATGTGGGCTGCATTTTCCAGGTCATAACCCCAGAAACTTATTGGAAGTGTAGCACGACTCATCATGAATCGAACCATGTCCAACAATGTTTGATTTCTCCTTTCAGACACAATATTATGCTGCGGTGTTCAGGGAGGAGATAACCGTGAAACTATTCCACAGTACCTAAGATATTCGTAGAATTCAAGACTAAGATATTCTCTACCCCTATCGGATCGGAGCATCTTGATCTTCTTTCCTAGTTGATTCTCTACTTCGTTTTGAAATTCTTAGTAAAATAAACATAACCATATCTACTGAAATCATTAGTAAACGTAACGAAGTATCGTTCATCATGTCTAGTGGCAGATTTGAATGGTCCACAAACATCTGTATGGATTAGTTCCAACAGATCCTTGCCTCTTTCGTAGTTTCCAGTTAATGGTGATTTTGTCATCTTTCCAAGCAAGAAAGACTCACATACATCATCCGAAATCAAGTCGAATGATTCCAGATTTCTTCCAAATGGAGCTTGGCGATGCGATTCTTGGTAATATGGCCAAGACGACAATGCCACAGACACGATTTATCCAAAACATTTTTGGTCGAATCAACATTCAAGATTTCATTGTCACTTCTACTAACGCAAACAATACTTTTATAAATACCATTACAAGGACGAAATTTTAAACAAAAACAACCATTTTTATAAACTAAAATATTACTATTTTCATTGTCAAAAGAAAATCTAAAACCATCGTTGAACAAAACATAAAATGAAATAATGTTTGGAGCCATATCATGCAAGTAGCAACAATTTAATAATCTAATAAAAAAACTACTAGTCGGCATCAGCTCATAGTTCCCAATCCTCGTCACAGCAACATTATGTCTGTCTTCCATGATTAGGTTGAGCTCTCCATGCTGCAACATCCTACTTCCCTTTAGACCCTACATATCAGCTCAAATGTGAGTACCACATCCTGTATCAATGACTCAAGAATTGGAAGTCATAGTATTATGTAGTTCAATCATAAAAATACCTAAGGTGCCACACTCTTTGACCCTATTCTTCTTCAGATCCTCTAGGTAATTTAGGCAACTATGTTTCCAGTATCCTTTTTGTTGGTAGTAGAGACATACGGCCTCATTCGGGTCACTGGTTGGAGCTATGTCAGAATCAGCCTTTCTCTTAAAGCCTTGGTTAGCCTTAGCTTTTCCCTTACCCATGGGATGAGAAGCTTTCTTCTTCTTAGCTCCACCATGATGAATGGCCAAGACAGTAACAGTGGAGTTTGTTCCACGAGATTGCTTCATACTAGCTTTAGCAGTTTTCAGCATACCGTGCAGCTCCATCAAGGTCTTGTCCAGATTGTTCATATTATAGTTCATAATGAACGATTGGTATGAACCGGAAAGCGAGTTAAGCACCATGTCTATGAATAACTCCTTTCGAAGATGGACAACAAGATTTTTTAATCTGTGTATGTACGATTTCATCTTCTGAACAATCAGACATACAGATGCTCCTTCTTGCAGTTAGCACGCTATTAGGGACTTAATGATCTCGAATCATTCTTGCCTTGCATGATCTTGGAACATTTCCTTGAGCTGAAGGTTTATGTCCTACGCCCTAACATTCTCGAAGCTCTTTTGGAGCTTAGAGGACATGGTCGCTAACATAAGGCAAGCAACCTTATTCGACTCATGGTAGTGTTTTTCATATGCAACAACAACTTCATCAAAAGCATCTTCAGCTAGTTAAAGATATCATCATCAAGAACACACTCCTTGTTCTTGAATCTCAAGGCAATCATCAAGGAATGGATCCAATCAAGATAGTTTGGACCCGTTAGTTTCTCCCCTGATAAAATGGAAAGCAGTGAGATATAGACGATTGTTGTGTAGGAGGAGGAGGAGGAGGACCCGAGTTGTTGTTTGCACTAGACATCTATAAGACAATTTTTAGTTAATTTGAATTAATCCTTAAAATAATTACCAAAATATTATTTACCAAGGCTAGTATCCAAAATCTTCCTTTTATGATGAGAAGAGGGATGCCATAATCACACCATAAAGGTCATTAAGGTAGATAAAACTCTTTATCAATATCAATTACCATGAAATTCCTAGATCTTTGAGATTCATTGACTAAGGTCAATATCATATTAATCTCGGTTATGCTCCTTTCAATCCATGATAGGGATGCCGTGGATCATGGATCAGATGGAGAATCAACCATGCAAAACCCTCGTGATTCCCGACTCAAGATACGCTTGAATATCGCGAGTGCCACATCACATTCAGTTATAAGCTCAAATTGACGTGCCAGTTAACAATACAACTCCATCAACAGATCATAAGGAAAATGTGCGTTTTTCATGGGTAGCATATGATTCACTTTAAGTTAGTACTTTTTAACTTGAAACATTTCTCTATCAAACTCTTTCGGTAACTCGACTCAGGAAAATGTGGTCGGCGGTGAGGGTGGTAAGCAATGAATGCTATTTGAAAACCGACCTCAATAGGAATCATAAGAAGCCTCCTTAAAACCTTCTAAACACATTTTAAAAGTGGGTGAGCCTAGTCATGGTTTGACCAATGGTTTTGTTTAATCTTTAAATTATATATATATATATATATATATATATATATATATATATATATATATATATATATATATATATATATATATATATATATATATATATATATATATATATATATATATATATATATATATATATGTGTGTGTGTGTGTGTAGAGAGAGAAAATTCTAATATATAATAAATGAATTTTAAACATTCTAAAAATTTATGTTTATCTGTTAATTCCATTAACATAATGTTAATTATTAGTTTACACTTTACCCTAATTAATCATGTTTACATATATGGAAAGAAGGGTTAACATGGAGGCTAAGCGAGTTAGGAAGTTTGCAAGCAAGGGTTGTAAACCCTGGCTGTCATACCTAAGGTTCTAGAAACCCTAATCTACAAGCAAAGGCCCAAAGAAACTAGCAAAACCCTAATTTTCAAAGAAGGCATTCATGCAAACCCTAAACCAGTGAAAATCATAACATGCAGTTTCAAGAAGGTTTCTAGCATAGACCTTAGATAGATAATCATATCATGCAAATTCAAAACAGATTCTAGCATCAATCCTAGAGTTTTCGAAAAAACAGCAGACATGCAAACACAATTCAATTTAAGTTGGATCTAAAGTGCATACAACCTATGAAGCTGTCTCTGATACCATTGAAGGGATTTGATCATAATAACTAAACATTTGCACAACAAAAGACTTAACAAGATCAAATCATGATTTTATCCAAGAACATAATCCCTGATCATACAATTCATAATAATTATAGAAACTAAAAGATGAACACAAAATTGTACCTCACTATTTGCAATTAATCTCCTTCTTTGAGATCGAGTTAGTGCCACCTTAAATTGGCTGAACATGATCCAAAGTAGAATTCCTCTCTTGATTCATACCAAGGAATTCTAGAACCACTTAGTAACGAGATAAAAGATCTCAAACCTGAGATTTTTGTAGAAAGAAGGAGGGGAGAGGGAGTTGGGGGCTCACAAAGAGGCAAGGGATGCTTATGGTTTGATCCCTTAGCCTTTATTTATACTGGAGGGCTCCTAGAGTTTCAAACTTAAGGAGCCTCCTTACACATTGTCCCCTGGAATTTCCTAATTAATTAAACTCTTTAACTAATCACAATCCAGTCCTCGTAGTTAATGTCTTCAAATTAATTTATTAATTAATTACCAATTAGTTTCTAATTAATTTATCATATGATGATAAATTAAAAAACTAACTTCTCCCTATTTATTTTCTGTCACTATTTGTTTTTCTGGGTCATGAGGGCAACCCAAAAGAACCCTACTAATATTAGAAATATCACCAATAATTAATGACCTTGAACACTATTTCCAACAGTATGCTAGTAGTAGGAATAGATGTGTTGTTATTGTTGTATGTAGGCGGAACGGGAAACAACCTGTGAGCCGGATGGATCGGGGACTGCTCGAGAGTCTTTTTCTATTGGTGGAACGAGGAACAGCTTGCGAGCCAGACAGATTAGGGGACAGCTCGAGAGTCCTTGTCTATTGGCGGAACATGGTTTGCCCGAAGGTCGTATGTGTTATGTAGGATCTGATGGAACGTATGGTATGGTGGGGAACTCACTAAGCTTTGTGCTTACTGTTTCATTTTTTAAATGTTTTTCAACTACCTCTAGTGACAAAGGGAATGCCCCGACACGACCACACCGCATCCACATTCATCGAGACTTCCGATGTTTTCCATATATTAAATATTGGATAACTATTTGGGATTGATGACATGATGTTTTTCTTAAACAACAGTTTGGAGGATATTTGTAATGATTTATGGAATGAGTTTTTACTTAAACCCGAATTTTTAAAATTGAAAAATTAGCTTGAAAATTTGGGACGTTACACATAGACCTCGAATTTATCATGTAGAATTTGCCAAGTTTCACATCTTCAAATCTAGCTCTGATACCATATGTAGGATCGTTATTTGATTTGACATGCGGAATTGTAGAACAAATGAACAACTGAGACTATGATTTCAGTGTTAAAGATGTAATTGATATTACGAAGAAAGTACAAAAACGATGATCATCTAAAATAAATAGCTTTCCACTCACTCTATCATTTACTATATCTCTAAGCAAAGCTATAAAATGAATACAACATTAATATTTATAGTTGTGTGAACTCAAGTCACAAGGTAAAAACTCACATGTCATAAATGACTATTCCAAGCCTCATCAAGTCACCGCATGTAAAGCTTTGCACCCAACAACTTTTCTTTAAATGACGATTTTGGGTCATATTTAGAGTAGTTTGTCCTCCTTTCTCTGCACTAATTTCTTTAAATGCAAAGGGCTTGGTTTCTTCATTTTGGTAAGCTGCAAGTGCTTTGTAATCCACATTTGATTGTTGATTAATAATACAAGTTGCCTGTTTCTCCCGATGGATGTAGATTATCACCAAGATGGTGGAACCATGTTAAATGCTCGTGTCTCGTAATCTATTTCTTTGCCATTTATATTTGATTTATCTTGGTATGTATTTCTCTCATTATTAGTTATTTAATCGTGGTTTTGCATTCTAGCTAGTTTGTTGTTTGCTTAGTTGTTGAGTTTTACACTTGTTTATAAAACCAAGTGTTTGATATCTCTTCAAGATATATTTAGATAGCTAACGTAATCGTTTGAATCCACCATATCATCCCAACATTTCATATTATTAACAACATACTTATAGTTTCTTGAAATTACCAACAATATACTTTATATATATATATATATATATATATATATATATATATATATATATATATATATATATATATATATATATATATATATATATATATATATATATATATATATATATATTATCAATAATATAAATATGTAACAAATAAAGTAGATCTATTTCTTATTTGCTAGCAAAATATAAATATACATTGCTATTATTGATAGAAAATACAAGTTTCTTTTTGTTATCAGGAGTAAAAACCAAAGTTATTGATAAGTAAAGACTATCTCGTATAAATTTAGCCTTTAAATAATAACAAATTCTCTTACTTTTTTGTCGAATAAGTAGCTTTAATAAACAAAAAACTTGTCTAAACGTGAATGTGTAAATCATGAAGAAAAATGTTGGCTTAATTGTTTCACTGTAATTAATTTGTTTTTTCATTTTCTAGCTTCTAAGCTATAAAATTAAATTTATCAGATTCATAATTGATGTGTGAACTATGAAATTCCATTCTATCCAATTATTTATAGTAAAATTTCATTTTACAAATCAAGTTTTAGTTATTTAGTAACACAAATGTTACAAACAATTTGTAAATCATTAAAACTTTTCTCTTTATATAATTTTTAGGCGAGAACACACCCAGATCTTGATCTGTCTATATAATTTAAAAAATCCAAACTCGTACCGTTCGATCGACGATACAATATAAAAGTTATTTTTCCCGATGACTTAAAACATTCGTCAACCTTATTAAACCCTCCCACAAACCTCAACCATTGGTTTTCCAAATAAATAGCCATGGTAATACAAAGAGAATGTGAATCCATGACATTTAAGGTATCACCTTTTATTTCGTATGACCACATATTCAAGTTCAAGGGGACACAAAAAATGGCCATTTTACCGAGTCAACCACTACGCATCAACATAACCAGAAACACGATGCCCTGATCTTGGTCGAGGTGTATATATCTACCATTTTCTAAAATTTTATACGGTTCTACTAACACAGGTCCCAACTGTACGTTTTCCCGCTCAGAATTCATTAAGCGAGGCAGTAAATATAGATACATACTTATAATAAATACATTCGAATTACGTGTGTCTCTTTGAGAACATTCGAAGCGAGAGATATGACCACTGAAACTGCCGTCGCTCCTGTCATCACAAGCCCCGAACATCCCAAGAAGAACCGAATTCAAGTCTCGAACACCAAAAAACCTCTTTTCTTCTATGTCAATCTCGCTAAGGTATGTTGTTTGTTTTTAAGAAAATCTTACTACCAAAATTTGACTTTTATATATGGTCACGTCGCTTTTATAGCATCAATAACCAAATTAATGTGTTGCCTACCGTTGTTTTTGTAATCATGATTTTGGTAAAAGACTACAAAACAGGAAAAAGTGTTGGTCTATATAACGAAATCACTAACGGGAAAACACCCCTTATCAGATAACCTTTGAAACACGAGAGCTCGAGACCAACCAAAAAAACTCATGAAAGCATGGAAATTGGAGATTTCGTATAAACGTCAAGTATAACAAAACATAAACCGAGCCGTTTTATTATCAATTGGATATAAGATCAAAACCCGTTCTTTTTAAAGATTTATTACGGTTATTGGAATGGTTTGCATTCATATATATATTTTTTATATTATGCTGTAGAGGTACATTCAACAACATGATGAAGTTGAGCTATCTGCTTTGGGCATGGGTACAACCTCTCTCTTTTATATGTACTAGCTTCTTTCTTTCCCCTAAAACTCATAACAATTTTTATTAGAATGTACTGAATGAAAAAATAATGTTACTTTATTAAATAAAAATATGTTATAGTTGCTCTATATTTAAGTTGAATTGTATATTATGTATTAAATTTTGATTCATTCTTGGTATTTGTTATAGCAATTACTACAGTTGTTACAGTAGCTGAGATACTCAAGAACAATGGACTTGCTGTCGAGAAAAGTAAGAACATTCACTTTAACATATCACATAATGCTTCATGCATTGTTATAAAATTTATGTTTTCGACAGAGGTCGTGACATCCACCATTGGCATGAAGGATGAAACGAGGGGCCGACTAATTCAAAAGGCCAGGGTTAGTTTTGCAAAGCATGTGAAAACAACGATGTTCATTAGACACAAAACATGGATCTTTAGTGACAGATATCTGTTATTGATTAGTTTTTAGTCAAGATAGAAATCTGTCACTTGGACCTTGCAAAATTCAAATAGTTGCGATACTATGAAAACAGATAAATACTGACATTTTTCTTTTGTGTGTCCTCTCTTTCTCTTTTACAATGAGATTTAGATTGAGATTGTACTGGGGAAGACCGAGAAGTATGCATCTATGGCATCTCCAACCAGTGCTACTCAAACACGTGAGAAGGAAACAATTGCAAACAACAAGGAAGAAAAGAAACAGTAGGATCAGCTGACGATACTTCCCTCATAGAGATGTGGTGATTACAGTTTGTTTTGTGTTTCCTACTTTTGATGCACCCGAATTCCTAAGATTCGAGGTCATAATTTTTCGAATCAAAACTTTGTGTTAATATGTTTGATTTGTGTTTTGGGTCCACATCAAACCATTGCTCTTGCTCACAATTTGAGCAGTACAAGAAGTGGTATACTATGCCTGTGTAAACAAAAGACAAAATTTATGGCTGCAAATTGGTTTTCTTTCATTCATAACACTTGATGTTTGGACTTACAAACATATAATATTTGTTCAACATTTCATTATCTAAAAAAATATCATTTCTGTAGACAACACTTTATTTCAACAAAATTTGACGAAAAATAAAAAAAGAAACATATCGTGGAGTGTTGTAACACTTTGTACTAAACATTCAGAGAAAAGGAACACAAAAGTTTAATAGCATGATGTTACCGATATGTTTTAAATGAAAGCCAACCTTATAAATGTAAATAAATTAATGCGAAAACTATTCTAAGACCTCAATAGACATTTTAGGAATGTCCACAACGTCATTTCAAATCAATGCATATGTAGCTGATACCTGAAACACCCCCCCACGAAATACGGGGATGTATTGTCGAAGCATATGGAAGTTACCAAAATAATCAAAACTTTCGAATTCTGAGGATTGAAAATATAGTCAAACAAGAATATAAGATAAAAACAATATCCAGGAAAGAGGTTGAATATTGTGTATGCCGGTGTGCTGCATAGATTACATGTGAGCATATTGGCTCGAGTAAATAGAAAGAGACAGCAGAGGTGTTAGTGGCACCTAATCTAATAAAGTATGATAGAGGACCTAAATCAGTCACATTAAACTTACTGGAGAGTCGAGAGATGACAAACTGCGCGACTGATGTAAAGGAAAGCAGTAAATAATGTCGTCATCAACGTATAGAAAGAGATATATAGTGTGACATCAATAATAGAGAGGTGTTAGATTTACTATTATGAAAATCTGAAGAGGTAAGTTAGACAATAAATCATTGATCCAAAGCTTAGGGCCATAAAAAGCATTCTTAAGCTGGCAAATGTGATAGTATAAGAGGTGTGGACATAACCTGGAGGTGTTTCATATACATCTCCTTAGTACGGTTGCTATTCAAATAATAGTTCTAATCTTGGGAAACATCATTGCTAATAATGATATGTATGACGACAGGTTTGATAAATGGGATAAAATTCTAATCAAATTCCCAGCCAAGTTGTTAATGTTATAATATAAAATGTTTTTGATTGATTTAATCTGATATAAATAGGGATACAAAATGAGCTCTTGGTCTAACCTAAACCCTAAGGGCATGTTTGATATAGAGAAATGAAATCAGAGAAATGGAATTGATTCCATTTCTTCTGTTTGTTTAATACTGAGAATAAGGAATAGAGAAATAATTTGATTCCCTTTCCCTACTTTTAATTCTCTACTTTTAGTAGAGAAATGCTGAGAAATCTGATTTTTTTCTTAAGCCTACCATCCACCACCACTGTCATCCACCACCACCGATGCCAACACCCACCACCTCTACCATCACCACCTCCACCGCCACCTCCACCGCCCACTACCACCGCCTCCTTCGCCACCACCACCCCATCACCACTACCAGCACCTCTATCGCGACCACCTCCACCGCTACCTCCAATTATCGCCACCACCACCACCATCACTCACCACCACCATCACTCACCGCCGCCACCACCACCACCACCTACGACTATAACCCACCACCACCATCTCTACCACCATCATCTCCACCAACACCATCACCTATTACCACCACCTCTACCGACACCACTACCTACCCGCCACCATTCACCGCCGCCATTGCCACCACCACTCACCGCCACTGCCAC